>SNQJ01S0006931.1:366838-377029 GCA_010110895.2 Picea sitchensis | reverse complement strand
CTATTTAGTATCTAGATGCCTCATGATGATTCATCTCATGAGATACATTTATTTTGATCATTTGATGTGATTTTGTATCTACTATCATCCTATCAGGGACATGTTTCAGAATTTTCAGTTTAGTGACGATATGTGACCACTTGACATCTTATGCATCTTAGTTATTGGTTGTATTTTCATATTTATGTAGCAAAGTGTTTATTTGATGTTGTTGTTGCTTTACAAGTTTAAAAAGTTGAAAAAAATGAGTGTTTTTGTATTTTTTTGAGGTCTTGCGACATTTTCCGCCGATATCGCCAAGAAGTTACATTTCGGACCCTCGCCGACACTTCCCCCGACACGACATATACAGCATTGGTCTCTACAACTTAGTACTTTGTCTTTATTATGGCTTATTTTGTAAACAATGAAGTTATGAATATTATATGACAATTTACCTTTCAAGTTTGAACTATTGATTGAAATTTGAATCTTACAACTTCTTGGTAATGAAAATGATGCTATAGAGTCTATTTCATTTTGCGGTTGATGTTGTCTATTAAAATCTATTGATAACAATTTTTTATGATTGATGTTATATGTGTACTAAATGGTTGATGCTTCAATGATCATCACTAATCCAATAGTTAAATGATCTAAAGTCTATATTTTCATGTTTTTTGCAATTGATTTGACATTCTAGATAAAAAAATGCACCCGCTACCGAAATTTTTTGAGAATTGCGCTCCCCGCTCCCAATAGCATTGGGTAATACCACACATTTCATGGTTGTACCCAACGTGTTTCCACATTTTAGGCCATTATCGTACGTGGTACAAACCCTTAGGCCATGTTTCCTGCAACTTAGTACGAGATGCATCGATTCATTATAGTCCACACTTCCGCCTGGAACTGAATACTTGTATCTTACGTTATTTGTCGTCTCCATTGAATAATTGAGTAATGCCCTTGGTAAGCTCACAACTAATATTGTTGGGCATACAAATGATTTGTGGTACAGACAATTAAACGTGGATCTCATGATTTTTTTGAGGCACACACTAGTCCAACATCAAAGCACAGTCAACACTTATCCACAGTGCCCACAACAAAGGTTTATTAACTTATGTTGGATATTTTCGTCAACTTGGTCGGCTCCCAGATATTTGAAAGATGTTTGGTAGCACCCAAGGGCATTTATCAAAAAGGAAAAGATACCTCGGAACTGTGTTGACATTGTTTTGATGACAAGTGAGAACAACAATATAGACCAAACCTAAGGGTTCCAATGGGATATGGAAATCCTTCCTGCGATTATGAGAGTGGAACTCCTTGTAGACCAATCATCCCATGTATGAACTTATTTCAAAGACAATAAATTCCCCTTCATACAAATACCAATAAACTATGAAACCAAACAATGAATAACTACCTTTTACTCGTTCTAATCTTTATAAGCATCAAACATTCACTAAGTGTTGCACTTCAAAAGAAATATTTAATATATAACACCTCGTTATCTTGTGAAGTGTAGCAAAATAACTACTTTAGATTGCAACATAACAAGAAGTGTGTCCATCAACATAAATTCTCATCTTCATAAAATGTAAATCCATCCATGTTGATGGTGAGGGAACTCACATCAATAAAAAAATTATCACGCTTGGAGATACCACATGCATTGGATCTTTGAAAGAAATGTCCCCCCCTCACATTTACAAGTCGAAATGCGTTTTAAAATGGTCAAAAACATCCTAAAATGTTTCAAGGATGTTTCAAGATTTGGAAATGCATCACTAGAATGCAACACTATGTTTCAGCCCCAATAGGGTGCATTTCAAACCCATAAAAACTCTTAAAAGGTGCATGGTATGTGCAAAAAGCTCACAAATTCTTAATGACATGAAACCAACGAGAAATTTGTATTTAAGATAACTATGGGGGTCAACAATCCACGATATCCCTTAGTCATTTATATTAAATAAATTATAACTAATAGAAAGTTGGTGGAGCCATTGATTCTTGAGCTAGGATCATACACATTTTAGTTGCAAGATGAAAGGCAACGAACATCAAGTGGCACTGACCATGTGAGCTTTAGTTGCATGGGAGGCTTATTAATCACCATATTCCATCCCCTTAGATAAGGTGTCCAATACAATGTATGATCAATTTCTCCACTTAGACTTAGTAGGTTGCATTGTATCCATCCATCCATATTATTGCAAGGAGCCCGGTGGGTTAGCTTGAATGATTGACTGGTTTGAGCTTCATGCAGAAGGCCTTACAGTTGATCCCCCAGGTTGGTTGGCTCTATAGTGTGCCTCACTCGATGCCCCTGTCAAGTCAAGGGCCCTAATCAACACCAACGAGTTTATACTAGGTTCCGTCTGTGAAATGTGAGGAAGTGCCCAGGGGTTTCCCCGCAAGGGTTTTCCTTGGAAAAAAACAAAACATTGTATGTTTGGAGACCAATTTATATCCTAAGAAGCAAGACACATTCCCTAAGGCCTACGTGTCCATATCCCACATGTCAGACACACACGGGGCCAAAAGAAAGATAGAAAAAGTAATTTTCCCCTCTTTTTTTACAATTTCAACCACTAGAAAACACTCTAACATTCTGTAGGTGAAGGAGAAAAACCAAAGTCGAAGGAAGTCCAAGAGATTTGAAGGCATTCTAACTTCCTAGAATTATCATTTCACCAACAGCAACATTCTTCTTTATTCATACCACAGAAATCATAGCTTAATCATCAAGGGCTGCTGGTAAAGGTCAAAAATGGAAGAATGTCAGTCTTGGTGTTCCCCCCTCCTCCCAGTCCATCTATTGTTGTTACTGCTCCATCTGCTGCAAGTGGAGATGCCAGTGCTGCAAAAAACCCTGCTATAGAAATACAGCAAGCTCAAGAAAGAAAATATCCGTCATATCTAGTATCTACCCTATTTTGTATTTGCAGTGGCATTCCCACCTATAGTATCAGTATCTGTGTAATACATTTTGATTTT
Source organism: Picea sitchensis (assembly GCA_010110895.2). Classification (NCBI taxonomy): domain Eukaryota; kingdom Viridiplantae; phylum Streptophyta; class Pinopsida; order Pinales; family Pinaceae; genus Picea; species Picea sitchensis. The sequence continues at coordinate 374,041 of SNQJ01S0006931.1, read as the reverse complement.
AATAACATCGAATGAATCAATGAAAAAACTGGAATTTATGGTTCTAAATTCTACCTTCTAGAACTCTATTTTATGTCTATTAATTCGTCAATATTCTAGTTTCTTGTGTGTTTGATGTAGCAACTAGCTGTATTAATATTTTGTAAATGTTCTAAAAAACTTTGAATCTTTATGTCAATATTTTATATATATATATATTATATATATATATATAAACATGTCCCATGAGTCACATTTTGAGGGTCAGCATGTCCCATGGTGGACATGTGTATCCGTATGTCCTGTGTCCCAGTGTCATATGACTTAATTTATAACATGTTCAAAGCAATTAATCTAAAAATAATATTTAGGGCTTTCTAGGTTCTTTATTGTTCAGGAATCATATTATCTATCTATCAATTTATCTATATACCAAATCAAACCCTGGTTTTGAGCGGTTAGGTCAAGTGCAGGTGGCTGTTAATAAGTGGGTGCATGCACAAATATGTGCTCACTTGCACATGCACCCTTGTGTTTGCAAATGCAGTTCCCCTAGCGTGCATGTATGTGGGAAAAAGAGAGTGACGGGTCTATCAGGGATTTGATAGTTATGGGGGACCACCAAGGTGGTCCAGACTCCAAAATAACAAAAGACATCACACAAAACACCTAAAACTAAAGAACAAAAAAAATAGAAGTTAAAACTGTTTGCATATTGGATGCCTTTTAAATTGGGGAAGTTATCTTAAGAATAGCTCTTTACAATGGGCTCAATTTAGATCTAATAATCCATTTGAGAAAGGATAATCTCTACAAGATCAAAAACTAGTATTCACAAAGAACATAAATGAGTGCTACCTGGGTCTTCAAAGTTTCCAGTGCAGTTAACTCAGTAACACTACTTTGTCTGGCGGACTCTGGCCACTAGAAACATAAACATCTACAGCCACTAAATAAAATTTACAGGAACATAACTACACAGAATCGCATATAGATTTAAATGAATAGCACTAAAGCAGAAAGTTTTTGGTTAGCTTGTTAGCCAAATTCATAAACGATGCTGCCATGTGAGAACACCAAAGAGCTTTCTTTGTTGAGGGCACTTCCAAAAGATCCATCAATCTTTTCTAGCTTTCTATATCCTGCCAATATATAAGTTCCAAACCAGGTAAAATAAGAATTAATCTTTACCTTTTCTGTTTGGCAGTTAGGATCACAACTGTGATTAATGAAGCGCCCCAAATTGCCCTTCACACAAGCATCAATTACCTGCAAAGATTTCTAACCCTTGAATAAATATGGCATAAAAATCAATATTAAACTAAAAAACAAAACATTGGTGAGAACTAGGACTAAAAGACAAATATATTAAGACTAGTATAGATCCATCGTAAACCCAGGATCTATCAAGCACCAAGAAGGATCCAAATAACTCAGATGCAGGGTTAAGATGAATTTATGCTAGTGTGTGCATGTGTGCTCGGGTTTTTCTTATGTGCATAGCAGCATTACACAAAGAAATGCACGACGTAACAAACATCTCTCCCCGCCCAGGCTGTAGAACACCTTGCTTCTCTTGGTGCAAATACATAGACTATCCCCACAAATCTAATGGATAACAACAATTCTTTACTCATACAGGATTTTAAAACGTAACATATAGATCCCTCCAAGATATTCAAAATAAGTGTAAAAGGTACTCTGTAAGAAGAGATGAGAAAAAACTACCAAAACAAAGAACTTATAACCACTTTTTCACCCTGCCTAAGCTCACAGATGATGCATAAAGCTTGCAAATTAAAAACCAGAAATTGCCCAGTGTCTGAATCCAAAATTGACAAGTTCAGACTAAACCAATACTTAGCTCAATTAAAACAAGAAAAACCTTGTCCAGCCACAGAATAAACAGTGTATCATAAATAAGATGGCACGTAAAATAGTTATTAGCTTTATGCAGTCCACAGAAAATTAAAAGACTGAGCTTGTCTTTCAGGCCACAAAATAAAATCAAACCTACTAAATAGATCCAGGATTAAGATTGTTATCCTTTTTTATGTCATCCGAACATGAACTAAATGTCCCTTTGCAACCTAGACATAGAAAGGGCTAAAATGTTCTAACCATTTCAGGAAGGGGTGAGTGATACCAATGCAAGATATCACATAGAAATTATAGCAGACTAATGAGACTATTTTCAAAATTATGTACCAAAACTCTGATGACTGATTTTAAACCTACAAAGACCAAAAAGAGTCCCTGTTAATAGGGTCTGCCTGACCTTACTGTGAGATTAATATGTCATTTAACTTGGGTATGAGATACACTGAACGAATTTGAAGAACTCAAATCTCTTGATAGGGAATTTTACTTTACATAGACAGGATTCAACTAGTCTGCCTTGAAGATTAAAAGAACAAAAAAAATGTTCATGTAAGTAAAAAAATTTTAAGCATGTTTACTAAAGTCCCATTGACCACTTTTGGTCCCTCGTAAGCATCAAAATTTAATAGTAATGTCAATTTATCACATTTCATTTCTACCAATATTTTGGAGGAGGACTGTTTCCATCTTAAACATTACAAACTTAAATTACATGTGTATCTCAAGTAGGAATGAATGCCATGCACATTGATTTGAACCCTGATCAGATTCAAAATTAGAACTTCCCAAGTAGTAGAACACCTATGAAAATCAATAATGAGAGAACTTCTCTGTGAAGAAATGTCCATTCAACCAATAGCAAGGAGCAAACCTCGATTCTATTTAATGTCATGAAATAGGCATGCATTTGACTTCTGGAAGCATATTCCTTTCGGCGAGCTTCATATGCCTGTATGTCTAGCACCTACTTTAGGCAAAATAAAAATTGTAATCGATTAGAACCAAAAATAAGACTACTAGGTGGTCACCTCTGAGAAAATTAACATCAGTATAACCATCCATTAATCTAATCCAGTCAACGCCATTCTATTTAAAAAATGAAGAATGATGAATTTGTTGAAGAGTGACTTGAAGTACACATCTTTCATGGCAATACCAACCTCTCCAACATATTCAATAAGAAACATTCCTTTTGCAACATCCTCAAGTGCTTGTAATCCAAAACAATTTGTACCACGTCGGAAACACCGAATTTTGGCATACTCTTGTTTCTGAAACTGCATTAAAATTTAGCCAAAAAGAAAATTATATCCATCACTAGACAAGACATCATTCATCAAAATATAAGAAGGAAAGCAACAGACTACCTGTTGGTTTGAACAGAGGTCTCCACATGGACATGTACCTTGCACACATTCAATGTTAAGCATTCGGTTCAGGCATTCATCTCCACAACCCAAACTACCATCTTTGGGGGGTTTGCAGTGGCAAACCATCATCTGGCAAAACAAATTGAAGCATTAAGCCTATTACAATTAAGTACAAATTTGATGACACAATTAAAAAAACCTGCTATCATAGTTGGTATGCCCTCAATTCACTACACAATATGAATAAACCATTCAACAATTACTAGGATGTTGCTGACCACCTAATCTCTATCCCATTCTTAACTGACAACTACCAGTCAGCAAACATAGGTGATTGGTGTCACCAAAACCCAACAAAATGGGGCTAAATCAAATTTTCATCCAACATCAGATAAATAGAAATCATAGGTGAAATCTGTGGCATACTTGAATATTTCTAGAGCAACAGAAAATAGTCAAAAACAGTTCCCGGTACCATCCTAAGAAGATATAACTCAGATCACTCAGTCATAGAAAAACCAAATACAACACTTAAAGATAATAATCGTGATAAAGCCAAGCATCAGGTAGATGTGAACACAAAACATTTGGAAGTTAAGATACAAACTCAAAAATTAAATGCCTAGCAACGGCCTCCTTTTGAGTCCTTTCAAGTTTACACACCAGTTAGTCCCTTTCAAGATATGCTCTATATATTCATGTGAAACTGCAAATCAGCCGATATAAGCACAGTTAACAGCAATGCAAAACTCACAAAGACAAAAAGGATTGCAAGTTCTCGAAAGGAGATGGCCACAACTGTACATGATGTACACTCTAGATTGTATAAGATATATATATATATAGGAGTACAAAATTGACAGAAAATGATCATCTTTGAACAAGTCTCCTAGGTGTACAAAAATAAAATACAAAGGTTAGGTGAGCAACCATTTTTTACCGAGTCACCTACAAAGACAAAATACAAATGATGAAAATACAATAAAGATAAAGTACAAATTAAATACATACTTGGACAACATCCACTCAGCTAAGTCTCGTCATTTCCTCCCTGCTTAGATACATAAGATAAGATTTTTTTATTAATGTCCAATAAATGACCAAGAAATAGGTCAACAGGACTAGAGAGTATAACCAGATGTCAATAGATTATGCAAGTCTCTATAACACTCCTAGATGCTAAAAAGATAGCAAAGGGGGAAAGACAGAGATGCCAATAAAAGATAGAGCAGCGGGGCACTAGCTCAACATCAGCACCATCACTGGAAATAAAAGTAGAAGTAGAGGTGGAAGAGGGAGAAGAGGTATACCTGTCTCTGTCTATCACTGTTAAAGGACCAATGTAAGCCCTGATGAATCCTCCAGAAAGTGCCCAGGGCTGAGGAGGCATGCCTGCACAATCCTGGAAGTAGCCCTGGAGCGAAATGAACAATCTCTCCTCACATCAAAGGTTGAGGCTTCGTGGAAGTCTCCAATTTCTGCTGGAGAAGGGGAAACTGTTCTCAAATGCTGGCTAGGACAGCCACTTCGTTTGGGTGGGCCAAGTACCCTTGCGCCCAACCACATCAGTAGTGATTCGACTTTGAATACTAGATCTTCTCAGACATCAAGGATGTATCTTCAGGAAGCGGCCAACTATCACAGATGGCTGCCTCAGAATGTCTGACTGGGACTGCTTCCTACAAGTGTGGAAGCTCTCATTCAGCTTGAGATGACTGACATTCACTACATAATAGATTAGCTGAGGTGGAAAATCCAATTCGAAGGCATTGTGACCTCCCTACTGTGTCATGGTATATGGCACATACCAAATTGGCTTGAGTTTGTGATGCTACTGATTTTTCAACCTGTGATTGTCCAAATGAGGCCAACTCTGTCACGAAATTGAAAATCAGGAGGGACTTGATGTCTGTCATGTAGTGCCTTACCTTTGGCCTGTGTCTGCTAAAGTATGCCATCGACTCTACTAAAAATTTTGGCCAAGATGCAAAAAGGAAGAAGCCTCATCTTTCTCTTTCCGTTGGTGGGCTGTGGATGAAGCAGGGAGAGCAGCTAGAAGCTCATAAGGGGCAAGAGGCTCAAACACATAACAGACCTCGAATGGAGAATACCCTCTAGCTGAACTGCAAGATGTGCACGTAAATATCCCAGTCTTTGTTCTATTGGTGGTAAATGTGAAGAGGATGGACCAAAGTCCTCTTGACTACCTCACTCTGTCCATCAGTTTCGGGATGAAAGGAGATAGAAAACATCAACTAACAGCCTAGAACCTTCCATGTTTTACAAATCTACAGTCACAATCAAAAGGATGGTAAGCGAAAGGCAGAAATGGGTCCAAAGTTCAAACATGCTGGAAAAAAACAACTCTGCTAGGGGTATCAATAGATTTACTGCAGGTGTGGAAGACTACAACATTAGAGAATATGCAAACTACAGCAAAGATATAGTCATGATTCCTATTGATGAAGTCCATGGAAATGGATTCCCCTTGTCAGGAGGGAATTGGTAAGAGTTAGGTATAGGCCAACTATCAGGGATGGCTGCCGTTGAATGTGTGACTGGGACTGCTTCCTACAAGTGTGGAGGCTCTCATTCAGACTGAGCTGACTGGCATTCACTACATAATGGATTTCTAGCTAAGGTTGAAGATTCAGTTTGAAGGCATTGGGACCCACATGTTACCTCCTGGGGAGGTACCCTATGTTTATATTGGCTACACCATTATAAGCCCATGAAAGATGCAAGTCTAAAGCCTTCTAGGCCATGTGGATGGTTTTGTGCATGGACTCCTAGGCCTTTGTTGTCGGCCATGCCCAGTCCTTCTAGTCCCCACTCTCATTTCCTTTCATCCTGGATAGGATTAGAGGTCTTGAGGAAGATCTATTGGGATACATGGCTTTTGGGAGCCAGGCTCTTTGTAGGGCTGATCACACTATGTACGGCTAGTCAAGGCCATATTTTACGTGCACCTACGTCTTTTCCCACATGGTCATGTGTCATAGAGTCTACACACATCTTCTTGGCCATGGTGCATTATTTATTTACAGTTCTCAACATGGCAGTCTCACAGTTCACAACTTTCACATTTTTCGAGGTAGATCACGTATCCCAATGCACAGAGTCTAGAGGCCAAAAATACAATAGGGGCTCAAATTGACCATCATGATGTGTACTCGACAAACCACATCGAAATTTTGGTAAAAAGCAGGTTTATAAGCAAAAAGCAGTTCTCGTAGGCACATTTAGACAAAAGAGGGACGTTCACTGATATGCAAGCATAAATCCAACATCAAAGATAACTAAAATCTGCTTCCGAACAGAACCCATATGCCAGAATCTTTCAATGCGGCAATGTTTACGTGGACTCGGCGAAATTCAAGTTAAACAAAAAGGGGAAGGTTTAAAAAGGCATGATTAAAGGTTATATTCTAATGTAATGAATGATAAAAGGGGACATTGCACATGGATTATGAAAGGGGCCACCCCCTTTCTTTGTCTTATATGGTGACTCCCAAATTAAAGTCAAACCCACCTTTTAAACTAGGTTACCAGGATACGGATCCGCAAGATTTTTGAAAAGCCAGGATCCGGATACAGCGGGGAAACGCCACGTACAAAAAATATAATAATATTTTAATTTTTTTTTTAAATATATTCAAAGTTAAGAATAAAAAACATTCATGAATCACAACATTAGAACTGATATCATTAAATAATTTGTAATTATGTAGACTGAAATCATGATGCATCATCTCATATAAAAAGGGTAATAGTAAATACAAAATTGAGTGTCTAATCACAGAACACTCTACTAGTACGATAATGTCCAATAGGTCCAACTACATATCATGAAATGGGTCTACATCCTCATCATTCACATATTGCAACTCTACATCATGAATAGACGAGGGGCGTCCAATAATGTTGGAAGCTGGAGCAGAAGTCTGGACTGGTGGTTGGACATCCTCAAGTA
>SNQJ01S0006931.1:350840-362577 GCA_010110895.2 Picea sitchensis | reverse complement strand
TTATTATAAAACATAATTTAAATTATTATAAAACATAATTTAAAAATTATAAAACTTATTATTCAAAAACATAATTATAAAACTTATTATAAAACATAATTTAAAAATTATAAAACATAGTTTAAATTATTATAAAACTTATTATAAAACATAATTTAAAAATTATAAAACTTATTATTCAAAAACATAATTATAAAACATAATTTAAAAATTATAAAACTTATTATAAAACATAATTTAAATTATTATAAAACTTATTATAAAACATAATTTAAAAATTATAATTTATGGCATATTCAAGCTAAAATTATAAATTTATATGGCGTATCTATTCTTAAAATATAACATAATTTAAAAAACTAAATACTATGATTATATGGCGTAAGTATTATTTAAAATATAACATAATTTAAAAATTAAAACTAACTAAATACTAAACTATACTATATAGTCCAAAATTTAAAAAAAAAAATAGTCCAAAACTATAGTCCAAAATTAAAAAAATTAAAAATAAAACTTACCCGACTTGTGCTGCCGCGACCCGACTGCTCTGTGTGTTGCCGCGCCCCGACCCCGACCGCGATTGGTCCGTGACCTCGACCCCGACTCCTCCCTGCTGCCACGACCTCAACCCCGACCCCGAATGGTCCCGCTTACCACTGCTTCGTGCTGCCGCGACCCCGAACCCGACCCCGATTGCTCCCGCTTATCCGACAGCTTCCACTATGCCGACGATGGTGGGTGAGTGAGGCCGACTATGGTGGGTGAGTGCGGTGAGTGCGGCCGAGTGCTCTGCAGCGCTGGCCCGACCGGCGACAACTCTGAAAAAGTATAAACTCAAGTGCGACAGCGACCAATGAGTGCGACTGTGTTGATAAGGAAGTGGGACAGAGTCATTTTATAACTCAGCTACAAGCCAAAAACCTAACCAGATACCAAAAACCTAAAAACACGTAAAACGATGTAAGTTTGCTTGGAACCGCGCGATTGTGGGGTCGTCTGTCTCGGGATCCGTCTCCAATCTGTGAGATACGTTTGCAGATTTCCGGATCCGTTTCATCTTTAAAGGAATCGTATCCTCCACTTGCAGAACCGTGGATGTGGCGGATCCTGGCCGTTTCTGGGCGGATCCGGATCTGAAACGCGGATCCGTGGATCCAGCGTCCAGATCAGACGGATCCGGTAACCTAGCTCTTAAACAACACACTTTATTAAAGCAAACTATGTGGTGAAATTATCCATATGAAGAAGACATTATAACAGGTCGTACGACTTTATATTATGAAGGGGCAATATACATATAATTATTTAGCCACTATCCAAAGTGAAAAAGAGTCGCCTAATTAAAATCTAGCCCGTACACCACTCAAGCCACCTTGGAAATGGAGGTAATGTTGTCCACTCAACTACATGAAGTTGTTGCCTCTCAAAGAGTCGCCAGCAATCAAAAAGGAGAGTCATGGGTCAAATATTGGACATCTGGCACACTTCTATTAAATTAAATCCACCCAACCGATGAATATTAAATTAAATCGAGGCCCAATGCAAGCAAATCAAGCCACATTCCTAATAAAATCGGCTCCCCAACTTAGTTGTGGGTAAATGGTAAACAGATTTGGTCAAAGGGGGGGTCGTGGCACCTTTATTTATCCCTTTGCATAATCGTTGAGCCTAATCAAAGAAGCCGACATATCTAAATGAAGTCGTCGAGCATAAAGTAGTGTTAATTTCCCTCAACCCAGCACACGGCAATTAATTCTGAATAAAATTAATTATTGAATAAAAGCACAGCTGATTTATTAACCAAACATTATAGCAGAAGCAAAAATAATGAAACCATTCACATTGCACACGAGATTTCTAGGTAAATTCCCTGTGAAAAAACCCCTAAGGGAAAACCAGTTCTGTGAGATGCTTATTATTATTAATCTAGGCTCTCGTCATGGGATAATGGCCCACCTGAGGAATAATACAAAAGAACAAATAGCCAAGCCTTACAAACCTCAAGATCAGTCCTTCGATCTTGTTGGTTGGCTGCTATCTCGCTTGCTACCCCTTTGCTCCTTTCCACGAACTCTGCCCTGCACACTTGGATGGAAGTCCTTCTCCACCCACTCAATGAGATCTCAGTCACTCATTCTGTGTGTGTTTACTCCTCTCACTTAGGATGCCTTTTATAACCTTGGGTTTACCCTAGCTCTCCCAAGTGATCAAGGGCTGAGATTAAATCTCACCTTCACTTTAGATCTAGTGGCTAGGATTTAGTTTAATTACTAATGCCAAATACTTAAGCATTTAATTAAATTAAACTCACATTAATTACAAAAGTACATTCACTTTAATAATTACTTTATTAAGGTGAATCTCCTAAGCCCTGAGAGGCATTAAGCACGACTCCCACGTGTTGCACACAAACCGACGTAGAAGTACCTAACTGATGCTACATACATCAACAAGTAGAACGATAGGGTCAAGAAGTCAAAGTAATGGACCATGAGGTAAATGGGAGATAGTCATTGGACTTTAAGTGGACATATCCAACAAATTGGCTATGTTCCCAAGTAAATTGATTCTCTGGCTAAATTAAATCGATCAATCTTCCTAGTCGTGAGCCTCAAAGAGATGGTTGTTTCCTTCACTAGTCAAATCGACCCCCCTTTAGGTGATTTTTGTTGATTAAATAATTGTTTTTCTTGTACAAAGACTTGGTCTCCAGGTTGTGGAATACAAGTCAAACAATTATATTTTTGGGAGAGTGGTTTACTAGCCGTTACAAAAGGAATCTATATAAGGCTAGACCCTCCTCCCAAAAGGTTGTTGTCGAATTGTGAGATCATTCATGCCATTCAATAGAACTTTTGTCTTTTGAGCAATTTTATGGGTTGATTTTTCTATGATCTTTCGTCTTGGCTAAAGGTAAAAGAACTTCATAGAATAGACATTGTGTTTTGTATCATTTGCAAGGCTATTGAATCAATCCATTGAAGGGCTACATAGTCATGTGGAAGGAGAGGTCTAGACTTCCATCTCATCTACTCCTTTGGTGGTGTCAAGTGGTTCAAATCCAAGTGTTGAACAAACCCTTATCGAGGGTATCTTCAATAGGAGGAGATCTCATTTCACATCCATGTTGATCTAATGGTTGGAGACCTTCCCACTGACGAAGCTTTCCTAGCAAGATCCGGAAGCAATACAACTATTCTAGACTAGATTGGGGGTGACAATCCATCAACTCCAAACCCAACTTCTAGTCCAAATTCTGCGGCCGACTTAGAAAGGGTTGTAATCGCAATCTGACTGATCTGGATTATTTTGAGAACGAAATGTAGGCGGAAATATAATAAGCAAATACACAGGTATATTGCAACAAACATAGAGATACATAATGCACAATTTTTATTAATGACAGAAATGTACAAAAACTGTAAAAATACAGAGAGAATAAACTCGCTAGAATTGTCGCAGCTTATCTCTAAGAAGAGATAGGATGTCTACGCTCAATCGCAAGAAGATGATGTCTACAATGAGGCTCTAAAGGCATTTTTAACATAAAGAAAATCCAAAACCCTAAGCCCGAAAGATGAAATGACAAAAGGTTTGCGAGCTCCGATGGGGGTAGTCGATACGTCAACTTCCCAAGGGCGTAACTTTTGCATACGATCCTTGTTTGGGGCACACAATAGCTCGTTGGAAAGGTCTATCCGAGAACTACACATTTTTTCATCACACTCTGGCTAAAGCCTACAGTGTGATTGTGCCACGCCCAAAAACTTTGTTTAGGGCCTCAAAATGGCCCCGGAAGTTTAGGACTGGAAAAATTGTAAAAAAACTGCCAAGGTGGAAACCCCTGTTTCGAGCCAGTGGAATAGGTGGGTGGTCATCGATTTCTGCCTGGATCATTCTTCCCCCCTTAAGAAGCAATGGTCTCCATTGCATCAAGTTCTCGGGGAAGCTTTTGTTGAATCTAAACCTTGGTGAGTTGCTTGCCTTGCTGAAGAAGTTGTCCCGCTTAGCTTGTTGAAGGTTGTTATGAGCCTATTGTTGGAGGCGTTGGATCCGTTTAACCAATCTAGCTGCATGATCTTCCTGAGTGTGGAAGGACTCTGTCGATGAACATGCAGCACGAAGAGTATGAAGGGATTTGTTATAACTTCGCTTGACTGGGCAGTGTGGAGGCACCCTTGTAGGTGCAGTAAGAATATCTTGGTGCTCTTCTACAATCTACTTATGTTGGATATAAAGGTCTTGGGCCAAGACTGCAGTGGTCGCAGTGTCCTTCTGTTCACCTTCTGCCCAGATTGTGAAGAGGCTAAACTTTGCGGTATGAGAGATTACTTTGTGACACTATTTTGTCGGGACAACAGTCGAAACTACCTCTGGTATCTTATAGAGCTTACCCCCCAAAGTAACAATGACGCTACGGGATCGAGACTCATAAACAGCATGATGTTGCCACATATATAGCTAGCCTAACAAAACATCACAGACTTCTAGTGGGGAAACATCACACAGTACATCATCCTTGAAGGGCTTGCTATCGTAGGACAGACGACATTGTTGGCTGACACAAAGATCTCAACCCTAGCACCCGATTTTGTATGGCTACAGGTGTGGCGTTGTTGGCAGATCCAACTGCTTGACGACCTCTGTTGAGAAGAGGTTCTTCTGGCTTCTGCTATCAACAATAAAATGCAGCGGGGTCCCCTTCACCCACATTTGTGAATGGAAAAGGCGCTCCCCCTCCTCAGGATCCTTAGGTTCTTCTGGTTGGATTGTTGTGGTCGCGACAGTAGCAGTGGGTTCTGCATCAAATATCTGTCTCCTTTTATTATTGTCTGAATCAGAGTCCAAGTTGGGGCTCAGCTCTATTTCTTTGGGCTCGACCACCAATGATTGTTTTGAGCGACATTCATCGGTGTTGTGCCAAGAGCTTTTGTGGAAGTCGCCCCACTTCCCAATGTCCTTTTTCGTCTTCCTGTCACCCTTCTTTTCCTGCAGCTTGGACTGGTGGTCTTGAGGTTGGTTGTTCTGTGAGTTAGAGCTGCCTTTACCGTACTTTGGTTGTTGCGGATTTGCAGACCCAAACTCCCGCTTGTTCTGCTACTTAAATTTCTGCTCGATTTTGACAACATATCGATAAGCGGCTCCCAGTGATGAAATGTCCAGAAATTCCATTTCAATTTGGATGTACCTGTGCAGAGCCCCACGGTATTTTAGAACCAGATGTCGCTCAGAGTCTTTGATACCCATCTTGGTGCGCAAGGTATGGAAGGTATTTGTGAACTCTGGCACTGTTTGGCCCCTCTCTTGATGCAGCGTGATCCATCTCATGTACTAGTCATCATAGTTTCCCACAGGGTAATATTGTTCCTTGACCGCTTCCATAAAAAAATCCCAAGTGGGCTCGGCCCCAAATATTCCAAACTCCTCTGTGGAATTTTGCTCCCAGTAAGTTTCCCACTAATGTTTGACATGGGGGAGAGCCTTAAGGAGTGCAAAGGTGATCTTTTCTCTGTCGGAAAAATTGTGAACAAAGAAATAACCTTCTAGCAAATTTAACCACTTTTCCAAAGCAACTGCATCGATCTGACCTTCAAATATGGGAATATCAAAATTAACTTGTGCCTTGAATGGGGCAGCATCGCCAGAGTGACTGCTTGACGAAGACATGCTTGTTATTATCGGCAATCGTTGAAGGATTGGGAAAAATTCTCCAACATCTCGTTCCTTTGTTGCGTGAGGGCTTCCGCGAGCAACAGCTTGATAGGCTTTACTACTCCCTCATCTCTCTTTTGTTCCGGCATTGAAGGCCGCTTGGGCTGGCAAGAGCAGTTGTCCTCAAGAGAAACTAGCTAGAGACCCAACTCTCTATACCGTGACCTCATCGGGGACATGCACTAAGAAACGATAAGCAACAGCCTGCTCTGATACCACTAATTCGGATTATTTTGAGAACGTAATGAAGGTGGAAATATAGTCAGCAAATACACAGATATATTGCGAGAAACACAGAGATACAGTAATGCACAATTTTTATTAATGACAGAAATGTACATAAACTGAAAAAATACAGAGTGAATGAACTCACTAGAATTTTGGCAGCTTATCTCTAAGAAAAGATATGATGGCTATGCTCATTAGCAAGAAGATGATGTCTACAATGAGGCTCTAAAGGCCTTTTTAACATAAAGAAAATCCAAAATCCTAACCCTGGCAGATGAAACGCCAAAAGGTTTGCGATCCCCGATGGGGGTAGTTGATACGTCATAACTTTTGCATACAATCTTTGTTTAGAGCACACGATAGCTCTTTGGAAAGGTCTATCCGAGGACTACACATTTTTCTGTCACACTCTGGCTAAAGCCTACATTGAGACTATGCCACGCCCGAAAAACATTGTTTAGGGCATCAAAACAGCCTCAGAAGTTTAGGACTCGAAAAACTGCCAAGGTGGAAATCCATGTTTTGAGCTAGTGGAATAGGTGGGTGGCCACCAATTTCCACATGGATCACCGATGCTCTGGATGTAAGAGTAAGGCCAAGGTAAGCCTCACTACTTCAACCATTTTATTTATAAAAAAGTCTCAAAATCTCTTTTATTTTCTGTTCAAATAAATTATAAAAATCAAAAAATATGATTATCCTAGCTTGTTCTTAAACTTTCATCTTATTAGCCAAGTACATCCTTGGAATTTTGGCATTCGATCTATTTCTACCCAAGGATATTTTACCCTCTGGTTTTCTGCAAATTGCATATTTCACGAGGGTTTTGTAAGCAGTTTTGCAGATCTACAGTATATTACAGCAAAGCCTACATCAGATCCGGCAATAACCTCACTCTAAGGGACTGCCAAGTAAGTATATATCTTAAAGAAACCCCTTGTATTTTTTCAGATTCTTTTTCATAGTTAAATATTTAAATTTCTGGAATAAAATAAGTAAATTTCCAGCCATTACACGATCATTATCTTGCTGGAATAAATTTATGGATTTTGACCCTAGGGGGATTTGAACCACAAACTCCGCAAGTTGTTTCCAGATTGCTGGAAACTCCAATTTAATTGCAGATTTGAATTTCTGGAGCATAAATATTGTTGCTAACTTACCGCCCAAGCTTCCTCACCCACACATCTATTGATCTCAAGTGTTTTTTTCTGTGTTTTGTGTGCATTTTACAGGTCTAAAAGTACAAGACAGCAAAGAAGTCATCCATCTACAGCCACTTACCAAGAGATAAACCAAGGAATTCATCTCAAAATTGGTAAGGGTATTTAATCACTCATCTTGCATTTATTTACTAGACCATCTTCCGAGTTTGAGTGGTTTTCATCTGCTGGTCTGCATTATTTATGCTGTTCATTTATCAGTCCAGATCAGTGAGTTTAATAACTAAGTCCTACCTTCACCTTAAAATCACATCTAAGCACTGTGTTTGGTGAAGTTGTTGTTTGTAGAATAGAGAAGCCTCCCATAGCCATTAGTAGGAGTTGGGCTTAAAGAGTGGGGACTTGTGCTGAGATGATAGTGGGCACTTGTCCTGTGTGTTGCCACCTTCGCACCTCGAAAGGACCTTAATGAGACCGCTAATCTGGGTGGTAACACCACCTACTGTGTGATGGCATATGGCACATACCAACTTGACTTGAGCTTTTGACACTGCTGATTTTTCAACCTGTGTTTCTCCAAATGATGTCACACTCTGTCACGACGCTGCAAATCAGGAGGGACTTGACATCTGTCATGTAGTGCCTTATCTTTGGCCTGTGTCTATTAAACTATGCAATGGACTCTACTTTCACTTTTGTCCAAGATGCACAAAGGAAGAAGCTTCATCTTCCTCCTGCTGATGGGCTGTGGACAAAGTAGGGAGAGCAGCTAGAATCTCAACAGGGGCAAGACACTGAAAGACATAAGAGACCTCAAATGGAGGATGCCTTGTTCTAGTTGAGGTGGCTGCAAGATGTACAAGTAAATATCCCACTGTTTGTTCTATTGGTGATAAATGCGGACAGCTCGGACAGCCTGGACCAAAGTCCTGCTGACTACCCCAGTCTGTCCATCAGTTTGGACTCTGGAGATGAAAGGAGGTAGAAAACATCAACTGAGCCTAGAAGCTTCCTTGTCTTACAAAAGGAAATCTAGAGTCACGATCAGAAATGATGGTCAGGAAAAGGATGAAAGGCTCCAAACATGCTGGAAAAACAACTTTGCACTTTAGGGACATCAATAGATTTACTGCAGTTATGGAAGACTGCAACATTGGAGAATATGCAAACTACAACAAAGATACAGTCATGCTTCCACTGAGTGGTAGGTAAACTGCTGATGAAGTCCATGGAAATGGATTCCCCTTGTCTGGAGGGAACTGCTAAGGGTTGGTATAGGCCAAGCTTCCTATTAGATGGCTTGATTTGGCTGTGATTTGAACCATCTCCTAATGTAATCTACCATGCACACTATTATAAATTTGTTGCCACTGTCTGCTTCTGAGTAGAAGAGGAGGAGGAGGAGGTGAGCGTGTCAACCCTACCATCATTGTTGAGGCAATGGGTATTGCAGTATCCATTAAATTGTGCCCTTCTGTTAAAGTGGTAGGGCCTGCCAAGAATCATGTCATGACATCTCAAATGAGTGATATTGCAATCCAGCATGTCACAGAAAGGTCCAAGGGGAAAGGTAACAGAGCAATTCCACATAATTAAGGTGGGATTTCCATGTCCTAGACCCATCCAAGCTGGTACGGCATCAGATAAGAGGAGATTAGCAGCTTCAGGTCTTCTACCCACTGTTGGGGCACCATATTCTTCTACCTAACATTTTCCATAATTATGTAAGCTAATATGTCCTTGATCTGACAATTCTGTGTGAACAAGGCATTTTGTTACTGCAATAGTTGCACACCACCAACAAGTGAAGCTGAGGGTTGATGGAGGGTGGGTTGGTAATGTCAACCTCAAAATTTCTACATCCATGTTACTCCTTGAAAAGGAGGGCATCGACCTTCCTGGCTACTTTCATAATAAGGCCTGAAATTAATTGTCATTCTAAGTTGCACCAAGTTTCTGTAATGGAAATCCACTGGAAACGTGACCCTGAAAATTTTGGAAAGGGGGAAATGTGATACACACACACAATAGACCAGAGTTTGGTCGGGATCAAGCTACAAAGGAATAGGTGGTTCCTGGAAAACCAGCTAACCAGCGAAGCTCAAAGACAGGATTTGTTTACAACCGATCATCCTTTTAGTTATATGTTTTCACCATGGGGAAGGTTAGCTATGACAGCACTCTCTCTCTCTCTCTCTCTCTCTCTCTATATATATATATATAGATAGATAGATAGATAGATAGATATATCCACTGGAAACGTGACCCCTGAAAATTTTGGAAAGGGCGAAATGTGATACACACACACACTGGACCAGAGTTCGGTCGGGATCTAGCTACAAAGGAATACGTGGTGCCTAGAAAACCAGCTAACCAGCGAAGCTCAAAGACAGGACTTGTTTTTAACCCATCAACCTTTTAGTTATATGTTTTCGCCATGGACAAGGCTAGCTATGACAGCAGTCTATATATATAATGTTCTATTTTATAAATAGCACATTATATTGAAACCTTGCGTCTACCATGATCCTCCAGGGGCATCTCACCATCAATTTTGATGACACTGCCTAATCCAAGCCTTAAAATATGGTAGAAAAAGCTTAACATGCCTAATCAATGATTTTGGCTTGAGTTAAGGGTACATTTTTGCTAAGGCAATGATGGAGGAGTTCAACAATCAACACCACCAACATCGCAGTACATAAAGGGCTTAGTGCTCTTGATTAGATGCCAATCCCATCCTCTCGTACACAATAGAATCCTCCCAATCCTGAAATCCTGAAAACTGTTAAGTCTGTTGAATTTTGAATGGAAAATGAAATTCTACTTTCTCCATATGAAATCCTATGAGGTTGGAACCACTCTCAAACATCCTGAAACAATTAATGGTAATGTTAAAAATTTCAGTAAAGGATTGACATTGACATTTCCTGTATAAGAATTTAACATTGCCATTAATTGCCAGCATTTTTGGTCCAAACAAGTCAAGAACCAAGTCAAACCAAGTCAAAATAGGCAAATTTAGTTTTGGAAATGTGTCGTACAAATGCTGGTATGGCACAGAAACGTGTTTCCAGCCATAAGAAATGTGTTTCCCACAGGTGGGATGCGTTCATGGCCGGAAACACATTTTAAGGCTGTACCACACCCGTTTCCACATTTCCATATGGAACAAGCCTGATACAAACCTCTACGAGACATTCCCTGCAACATAGTTGTCATCGTGGTCAGGCTTCCTATGTAGGAACACCACTGCAGTTGGTTTTGTGTTCTGCACACTATTATTACACTGGGCCTTAAATAAGTCTTTTCTTGTTGGTAAGGTTAGCCTCAGACAACAGAGTTGGAAGGTGTGTTCCAATGAAGGAATGGAAAAGAGCTCAAAATCCTTTCTAATATGAATCAACAAACAAGAAAAAACTTAGTGAGAAGAAAGCCTTCAGAATCCCATACCACAAGTTTAATGGACAATTTGTTGAAGATCTCTAACTACTATTGAACAGTTTGTCCAGTGATCTGTCTAAGCTGCAACTACCAATACAACACCGCATCCTTGTACCCTAAAGGATATCATCACTTTCATACAGCTGCCTTGAAGTCGTCGCTTACCTCAAGTTTAATGGACAATTTGTTGAAGATCTCAACCTAGTATTAAACAGTGTGTCCAGTGCTCTATCTAAGCTGCAACTACCAATACAACATGGCATCCTTATACTCTAAGGATATAATCACATTCATACAGCTACCTTGAAGTCATCCCAACTGCTAATTGGAGGTTGGTTTGCGGTTGCTAGGGTCTATATATGTGCCAGCCACTAGGTGACAAGATGCTCTTCCATGTGTACCTCAACTATTCGAATCTTTTGCACGTTAG
Organism: Picea sitchensis; assembly: GCA_010110895.2. Lineage (NCBI taxonomy): Eukaryota > Viridiplantae > Streptophyta > Pinopsida > Pinales > Pinaceae > Picea > Picea sitchensis. The sequence goes on along the minus strand of SNQJ01S0006931.1, from coordinate 351,597 downwards.
TCACAGTAGCAATCTTAAAGTAAGCCTAGAGACTGCAAAGCCAAGAACCCAACTTGTGCCCATTTAGGGTTCGGTCAAATTTTGGGACAAATATCTACTGTCCACCTTAAAGGACTGTTGAAAAATAAGGATAGTCAAAGGGATAGTGTTTGTTGAGGTGGCAGCGATTGTTGTTGGTTCTACTGCAATGTCATCATCAGTTCCTCAAACATCGTCAGCATGCATTGTATCATTTTGGCCCAAAACTCATTTTGTTACTATTGCTTGATAGCAAGTTGCTCATGTTTATGCTATCATTGGATAGGAAGTTGCTCGATCATGAGTTGGCCCTATACTATTCTTGTTCTTGCAGTTGAAAATTGTTTGAAAGTTATGGACTGTCATGAATTGGCTCTATACCATTCTTGTTCTTGCAGTTGAAAATTGGTTGAAAGTTATGGACTGTCAAGACCTCTGTTACCAACATCACGATAATATCGCACGATTTACGATATTATCGGCAAAATTCAGTTTGGCGATATTATCGGCGAAAATAGCGTGCGGTTTTCGATATTTTGAAAATGGCGCGATGTTATCGTAAATAGCGCGATAATATCGCGCAACGATGGAAAATATCTTTTAGCCTCCGACAGTCCCGAAATAAAAGCGCGATTTTGACTTTTTTTTGTCATTTTGCATGTTAAGTGTGGGTTTTGGAGACATTTCTGTGTGCAGCGGCCCGAACTCCCTTGAAGACATTTCTGTGTGCAGCCCGAAC
>SNQJ01S0006931.1:335755-350830 GCA_010110895.2 Picea sitchensis | reverse complement strand
CATGATGATGAGATACATTTGTCACTTATTATATTTTTTGATGATATTTTGAGGACTGCTTTAGACTCAGTAGTCAGGACATGATTCAGTGTTGGTCTATAGACTGTGATGTATTCGAGTTTACTAGACATCTTATACATCTTATATATGAGTTCTCTTTTCATATTTATGTGGAAATGCATTTATTTGATGTTGTTGATGCTTTAGATATTTAAAAAATTGAAAAAAAATGAATATTTTTGTATTTTTTTCCTCCTTGCGACATTTTCCGATATTTTCCCCGATATTTACGATATTTTCATTTTCGGACCCTCGGCGATATTTTGCCACTGCCGATGTTGGTAACACTGGTCAAGACACAACACTAAAATACAATTCTATATTGATCTGCACCCAGAAGAACTGAAACTACAAGTACAAATCGAGGTAAGGACCTCTCAAGCACAAAAAACAAAGTGTTGTTGATATTACAGCTTAAATCATCGTTACTATGGCTCTGATATACACTAAAATTCCCTGCATAAGAACTAACTTGCAATACTACAAGTCCCAAAGAGATGGATGTTGCAACAGCAGTAAAATTGATTAAAATTGCAAAAAAATGACAGATAAGCTTGATTGATAAGGTATCACCTATGTGTCATCTCGAAAAGAGGAAGGAATATCAACGAGTTGTAGATCATTCAAACAACTTTTATATGAAAGTTCACAATCTGGATGATGGTGATCCCAAGGGTGATGAAATTGTAGAAATTCAAACGCCCTAATTATAATGCCAAAAGGTTTGTTAACCAAGTATTCACTAAAAATGACGTCAATGAATGGTAGGCAAAGAATGTTTGTGACTTTAAAGAACAGATTTAAGATACAGAAACTCGTGGGGAAACCTAAGGGATGCTTCCCCACATTTGTTGATGGCATCTATAGTAAACCTATCAACATAGACTAGTGAACCTCACCCACGAGGATTCGAGCCAAGCACTTGCTAGCATGGAACTAGCCAAATGGAAAATACCCAACAACATTGGCAACAACCAATTTAGCTAAACCCCTTGATATACCAATGTAAGAGGCCTTTTCATCCCTGGACAATAGGTCTAGAAGAGTTTGTGGCATGTGTCATATACCCGAAAGCTATAGTAGTGTTCTAACCTATCTACCCTTGCAAGGAAAACCATGATAACTCCCAAGGTTAGTCTAGATATGCGTGAATCCCATGAGCAACATTTCTAATGACCAATTTCTCATGAATTTGAATGGTCCACTTACCAATCATTTGCCAATTTTACCGAAAATCTTCTACTCTTTCTATCAAAATACATAAACTAGTGTTTTTATATTCAACCTACTTGAACTCGATCGAGTTGATTGAGTTAACCCTAAACTAAGTCAACTCGACGTTCTGCTTGGTTCGAGGACCAGTTTGGTACCAAATCGGTCGAGTCAATGCATGACTCTACCAATTCAATACCTACCAAGTGTTGATTTCTAAACCTAGCACCCGACACTTATTTCGAATAAAATCACTTTATTAAATAACTGCACAGCTAGATTACTTAACGAAAATAATCAGCAGAAGCATAAAGAACTGAAACCAATCACATTTCACAACGATTTTGGGTAAACAACCCTGGAAAAACCCCTAAGGGAAAACCGGTACCTTGTTGATTTTATTCATTAAAATCTTGGGCTCCCATCATGGGATAATGGTCCATCAGAGGAATACAACACAACAATAGCCTAGCCCACCTGGCTGATCTCACCCTTGCTACCCCTTTGCACCCTTCCTCAGCCTTGCCCACTCACACTTGGATGAACTACTCTTCACCCATTCAATGAGATCTCCTCATTGTCCACTCATTGTGTCTCATCCTCTCACTAAGGTTGTCTTTTATAACATTGAGTTAACCCTAAATCCAAAACCTTGGATCTCCTCCAAAGTGATCAAGGGTTGAGATTAGATCTCCCCTTCACTATATATCTAATGGCTAGGATTTAATCAACTCACTTAAGTTACTAATGCGAAATACTTGGGAATTTAACTTAATTAATCTCACATTAATCTAAAAGATCATTCACTTAAATTATTGACTCATAAAGTAAATTTCCTATGGTTCTAAGAGGTATTAGGACAACTTCCACATGCTTGACATCGAGCCTATGTAGAACTACCTGCCTGATGCTAAATACATCAACACTCCCTCTTAGCGAGGAAGGTACTTCTACCACCTAAAGGTGGCTTTATCTTCGCTATCAAATCTGCTACCATGCCTGCTCTCCAATCCACTTGATTGGTTGCTCCCTCTGACACGAAAGTTATCCCTGCCATCTCGCTCGGACCCTACTTTACCCTTTGATCATGATCCTAGAAGCCTCCTGCTCCTCGACATCCTGCATGGTCATCTCGTACCATGACTACTTTTGGACAGACTTGGAAAGGTATTCCTTCCCACCTGAACCTGATAGTTGACTCCCTCTGAGTTGCTCAACCTTTGGAGCTACCTGCTCCTTGTCCTTTGTCACTTTGTTGCTTGCCATAGCTCACATAGGTTGGGCCTTTAGCCTATACAAGCTTCTCCCTCTAACTCCAAGAACAATTGTTGTGTCTAAGCTAGATCCTTTGAGCTTGATCAACGCCTATCCATCCGAGAACGCTACATCAAATCCCTTCTTCTCAATCATTGAGACTGAAAGCACACTTCCCCTGAGTTCTGGCACCCATAGCATATTCATCATCCTCAACACACCTAACTCCATCCGAAATGGCACTGTTCCAAATCCCTTTACTGCATGCTTGGTGCCCATTCCAAGTTCCACATGCACATCTGAGTCAGACTATGTGAAGTTCTCGAACAACTCCCATGCTCCTGTCATATGACATGTGGCTCCACTATCTATTAGCTATGCACAAGCTGATATGGTGCCCAAGGAAGTCTGGGAAACAAGTAAGAACTATATCTGTTCAAACTTCTTGGAAAACTCATCCGCTTTAACCCTTGTCGACGCAGCTACCTCTGATTGCGTCTCATTTCCACCCTTCTTCTTGTTCGGACATTGACATGCATAGTGCCCAAACTTGCAACATGCATAGCACTTGGCTTTACTTATGTCCTTTTCGTCTTGAGAGGTAGATTCTCCACTGGAAAATTTCTTGAACTTTCCCTTCTTTGCCTAGCTGACAAGAGCAAGGTTCTCGTTATCATTCGTGTATCTGCCTCCATTCATCTCTTCATCCCGAAGTTCCTCCTGAACGAAGTCATTCCACAACCTTGACCAATCAAGGAGCTTCTCACGTGCCACGATCCCTTTGATGAACAATGTCCACTCCTTCCCAAATCCATTGAGTGGCGTTCTCACCAAATTTGAATCATCCATTGTCTCCTCGATTGCAGCTAGTTCATCTCGAACCTCTCAGATCTGGGTGAGATTAGTCGTCACCATATCTGATCATGTCATCTTCATATCTCTGCGCTTCTCTCTCAGGTCCATTTTGCGATTCTCATTCTTACTCTAAAATAAACTCTTCAGAGCCTCCCACATGTCCCTTGCAGTGTCTTTCTAGATAAATGAGGGATGAAATGATCTTTCACTCCGTCTAGAATAATCCTTCTGGCTTTCACGTCCTTTAGCTTATGGGCAGCCAGATCTTTTGGATCCACTGGTGGGGCCACAATGGAGTTGGAAAGCTCCCAAATATCGTTCTCAATTAACACCAACATGATCCTCTCCTTCCAAGGACTATAGTTGGACACCACATCCAATTTATCCTCAAACCAAAAACCAGATGCGACCATCTCCGCAACCTACTTAAAAAGTCAAATTTTGGCTTCCCCAACTTGTTGCATGTTGCCTAAACCTATTGCCCACTATCTAGATTCACTGCCTGCAACCTTCTGCTACTGCCCGAGTGCTTTTGTAGGCTACCTGAGTCCTTTCTTGGCGTTTCCCGACTACTTCTGTCTGCTGCCCTGATTTCGTGCCCGTTGTCCAGGGCTACCAAAAAATCTAGCCCTCCGCCCAAGGTTGCCCACCGATTCTACTGGGCCTACCAAAAAATTTCTAGGCGCTGCTAGCAGATTTGTTGGCCCCGTCGACCAGCTACCCTACAGCTTGAAACTGTGTACAGCCCTGCTATCCTCGCTAGCCTGTTCTGCAGCAAATTCACGGTAACTACAACACCTTCTACTGGTGTAGATCCCCTCCTTGTTGTTGTCAAGCTCCCCTTTTGTTGTTGGTTGGTTGGCTTTCCTATGCCCCAGCTCACACAGTCCACGGCTCTTTTATGCACACAACACCACGCTTGCTCCTTTCTCCAATCACCCTCCACTACAGCACGGATCTCTGCCAGCGGCTCAACCTTCTTCACATGTGGCGGTCCTTAGCTCCACAAACCAGTAGCGCTTCTTCTTGCCTAGCCCGTGCGGATCTCCCAAACTATCGTCACCTTTGCCCAGTTGCTCAACCCACGTGTGCTACTCCAGCGGCGACTCGCTGTGGTTGTGGTTGGCAACCAATTCAGCTCCTTGCTTCTTACCTTTTACAGTTGCTACCTCAATCATCACACTCTTCAACTACACAATGTTGCACCAACCCCACATGACCTCTATACTCTCAGTGGTCGTTACACACGAGCTCGACCTGCACACTCAGCCAATCTGTACATCACATTGATCGTATGACGACCGTACAGTTCTTTTTTTTGTACTTTTTATTTCTCTACCACTGCAAATAAAAATAAAAATAAAAATTCCCGCAAATTTGCAATATAAAAAAATTTCTCGTTGCAAATCTTGATCTTAGCAAATTTGGTTTCCTCGGAACCACAGCTCTAATACCATGTTAATTTCTGAACTTAGCACACGACACTTATTCCCAATAAAATCACTTTATCAAATAACTGCACAGCTAGGTTACTTAACGAAAATAATCAGTGGAAGCATAAAGAATTGAAACCAATCACATTGCACAAAGATTTTGGGTAAACACCCCTAAGGGAAAACCAGCACCCTATTCATTTTATTCATTAAAATCTTGAGCTCCCATCCTAGGATAATGGCCCATCAAAGGAATACAATGCAGCAATAAACTAGCCCTCTTGGTTGTTATCTCCCTTGTTGCCCCTTTGCACCCTTCCTCAACCCTACTTGGATAAACTACTCTTCACCCACTCAATGAGATCTCCTCATTGTCCACTCAATGTGTCTCATCCTCTCATGTAGGTTGCCTTTTATAACAGTGAGTTAACCCTAAATCCAAAACCCTAGATCTCCTCCAAAGTGATCAAGGGCCGAGATTAGATCTCCCCTTCACTTTAGATCTAATGGCTAGGATTTAATCAACTTACTTAAGTTACTAATGCCAAATACTTAGGCATTTAACTTAATTAATCTCACATTAATCTAAAAGGTCATGCACTTTAAGTATTGACTCGTAAAGTGAATTTCCTAAGGTTCTGAGAGGTATTAGGACGACTTCCACATGCTAGACTCCTAACCTATGTAGAAGTACATGTCTGATACTAAATACATCAACACCAATTCAAACTTGATCGAATCTATACCTAATCGACCGAGTTGATTCAGGACCCACCACAGCGCATTTTTCACGGAATAGTCAAATTTAAAAATAAAACTAAACCCTAATTCTTAGCACCCTAAACCCTACAAAAAAACTATAAAGAGACCCCTCCCAGCTCTATTTGCCTCGCACCTCTCTCATTGAGCATTTGTGATCAATTGGAGTTTTGGAGAAGCATTGAAGAGTTGTGATTTAGAGTCAGCTTGAAGCTTGTTTGTCAATCCTCTTGTGTTGTTTGTAATGGATTTGGCATCTAAGTGAGGAGGCTACAGCACATCTTCAAGCTTGGAGGAGTTGTGGTCCAATTTCTTGTGCCCACTGCCCATTGATCTAATTACAAGGTATGTTAATAGTTAAGCCTACCCCTGTTTTTTTCTCTCATGAAGTTGCAGATCTGAAATCTATCTTAAAGTTTTGTACTTTCAACCTTCTACTAGTTTGAGGTTTAAACTTTGAACTTTGCATATTAAGATAGGATTTGCAATGTTGTAGATTTGAATTTGCAAATTTTTTTCTATTAAATTTTACCATGACCCCAAGAGTCAAACACCCTGCATGGATGCATGTTGAACTTGTTCATAAGAAGATGTATTACAAATTTTGCAAGAAACACATAATGGGGGAGGGCGAAGGATTCATAGGTTGAAACAATACTTGGCTGGTATAAGAGGCCAAGTTGCCCCATGCAAGGCACCATCAAAAGAGATCAGACAGATTAGACTGTAATTGTAAGATTATTTTGAAAATTTTGAAGAAAGCAAGGCTAGGCAAAAAGAGATAAATGTTGAAATAGGGAGGAAGAGGCAACTTGCCACAATGAAACCAAATCTTATTGTTGCATTTGAAGGCTCTTCCTCTATCCTTAATAACAATATTAGGAGCCCCTTTCGTTATGTACCTCCCCCTCATGAAAGCCAACCTAGAAAGAAGAAAAACGTTCAAACTTCAAAGTTATTTTACAGCTTCCCCCACCTATACCAGTGCCTCTCAACCAAGTCAAACTTGACCCACCTTAGATAACCATTGGAAGAAGCAATACAAAGATGTTGCTTTTGAATACACAGCTAGATGGTGGTATGATGTAGATATCACCTTCAATGTTGCCCACTCACCTTCTTACCAACCTATGTGGAAATCCGTTATTGCTGCCAGAAAGGGCTTCAAAGGCCCTAATATACATGACTTGAGGGGATCTCTTTTGCAATAAGAAGATTTGTCCATGGATGAATACTTGAACTACTTTAAAGAATCATGGGTCAAAACATTTTGTACCATCATGTCAAATGAATGAACTGATAGAAAGAACCGTACAATCATAAATTTCTTTAACTCTTGCACACAGAGAACCATGTTTTTGAAATCAGTTGATGCATTTGATAAGGTCAAAGATGCAAACCTATTATTTCATCTTTTGGATGAGATTGTTATGTCAATGGGGGAAGCAAATGTTGTTTAGCTCATCACAAATAATGCCTCTAACTATGTTATTGTTAGTAAGATGTTAGAAACCCAAATACAAAACCATGTTTTGGACCCCATGTGTTGCACATTGAATAGACCTTCTGCTTGAGGACATGGGCAAATAGGATTGGATCAAGAACATTGTAGAGCATGCCAAGAGCATTACAAAATACATCTACAACCACTCATGGGTATTGAACCTAATGAAGAAAAACATCGAGGGTGAGGACCTTGTTAGGCATGCCATCACGAGATTTGCAACTCACTTCCTCACATTGCAATCTCTCATTTCCCAAGCACAGAGCTTGCAAAAATGTTTTCAAGTGATGAATGGAATGGATCTCAGTGTGTCGTAAACAAGATGGAAAGACACCAAAAAGAAAGTTTTTGAGAACACTTTTTGGAAAAAAACAGCATAGGTTGTGAAAATTGGAAAGCCCCTTATTAAGGGGTTACGGTGGGTGGATGGGGAAAAATTGGCCATGGGTTGCATTTATGAGGCTATAAATCAGGCAAAGGAGCAGATAAAGACAACATACAAGCATAGACTAGTTAAGTATGGGCCTACATAGGATATCATTGATAACAGATGGAACAATCAACTCCATCATCCTATACATGCAGTTGGGTATTTCCTAAACCCAAGGTATCATTACAGAGCTCGGTTTGGAGAAGATCAAACTAGGAATGTCAAATATGGATTGTACGAGTGCTTAGAGTGCATGGCCCCTAATGTGAGTGAGCAGTTGGAAATACATCAACGAATCAGTGCTTTCACTAGAGCCACGAGAATCTTTGGCAAAAACCTAGCAAAGATTGCAAGAGATGTGGACCAACCAAGTAAGTAATTCCAAATTTTTTTAAGTTCAATTGATCAAACTTTAAATAATAGAATTTTTAGCCAAAATCACAATCTAATTTGTTGAACTAACTTTGTCTTTGCAGCACATTGGTGGGAGTCACTTGGTAGCCAATCTCCTCAATTGCAAAAGTTTGTGATTCAAGTCTCGAGTCAAACTTGCAATGCTTCTAGGTGTCAACACAATTGGCCTACCTTTGAGCAGATTCACACGAAGAAGAGAAACTGTTTGGAACAAAAACAGTTAAATGATCTCATCTTCATCCAATGTTGTCGAACAAAAGACCTAATACAATTCCAATTGTGTTGGATAATATTGATCCAACCTCGAAATGGGTAGTGGGGTCTCACCCGACAAAGTTTGATCCTGATTTTGATATTGATGACTTGGGGTGGATTGATTTGGATTCAAATCCACTAGTAGGTGTAGGTGTAGCACCCGGCATGGCACATGCAAGCATTAGTCGTACAGCTCGTGCTTTTGTTGGTACTACTATTGTAGTTGCAGACATCCTTGAGGAGTCTGACAACTCCAAAGACTCTGAGCCAAATGATGATTTTGCAGCTCATGTTGAAGATCCCATTTCTAGCAATGGTGATGAGTTTGATGATTGATCATGTTGATCAGTGATTTAGTCGACCAGTAGCTTGTAGCATGTTTTTGGACTCTAGAGGCCATTTAGAGCCTCATTGATTATATATTTTGTTTCTAATATGTATTGCATTCTATGCCACTTTGATATACTCACCTTAACATGGTTATATACATGAGAAGACTTTGCATATTTTGTCTCTAATGGTTTGGAATCTTTAAAATATATTTTCTCATTAAAATTTAAATATTTGATGTATTTTTTAGTAAATTGAGTCATTAAATTCAAATCAGTCTGAGCTATGGCCAAATCCGAGTCTGAGTCAACCCTCAAATGATTTTGAGGCCTAGTACAAGTTTTAAAACATTGACATAAACCAATCATATGCAAGACCTTATAGGTAATTCCAGGGTATTGAAACTCATTTCTTGTCATCGTTTGGTAGATACATCTAGTAATATTTTCCAATTTCATGACCCAAACTGCATTGTCTTTTTAATTGGCCATTAAACTATGATATTTGCAAGTCATGCCATGATTACAGTCATTGTTCCTTATTTTGCTTCTATTGGCATTGTTCCTTTATTTCAAAATGGCACCTTTACTTATATAAAGTTGAGATAGGGATTTTTTTAATGGTACCCTCACTTGTCAATCAAGAACTTGGGCACTTAAAATTTTAAAGGCGCCTTAGACATATTACAACTATATAATATAACCTTTTATAATTATTATGAATTACCAACATATAATATAAAGTTAAACATTATAATATAATATATCATATAATCTTTCCTATTTAATATACTTTTATATGTAGCTAACATAGGTTAATTATATTTTTATTCAAACTTAATAGTTTTTTCTAACATAGCCCATGGGGTTATAGCTCAACTGGTTGTTGTTAAAGTCGCTAGGTATTTGGCTAGTTTGTGCCAACAAGGGCCCAATTCGAATACCCCTTGAGTGAGATGCACTAGTCTACGACAAGAAGTTAGCTGACAACCTTACCGGATGGACCTGATCAAACCAATCCTTTTGATTTTCATTTGTTGATGGACAACCAAGTTGAGGGTTCAACAAAAGGTGTTGGAATTGTTACCCCCTGCCACCTCGGGGTAACTAAAGGAGATCATGTCTCATGGCCTGCAAGGAAGATCGTGATCCTGCAATGATGATGATCAACATGTCCATGGAGAGCATCCCAGCAACCCCCTAAAAAGCCTCTTCCTTATTAGCACAGCTCATCACACTCAATCAACAAGGCTCATTGGGAGATGGTGTTCTAGCACAATATGAGGTACATTAGTCCTTGATCCATATAAAATGTCATACTTAATACATCGGGAATTTGAGTAATGATCATAGGTTAAAGTTGGATAATGAATCATGAGCTCAGAAGTTTTTTTTTTTTCCTTGTTTCACCTTGGTGGCCATCCTAGGCATCTTAGTCATGTGTCGTCACTCCTAGGGAAAAGGGGTACCAACAGTAGATCCTTGAAAGGGGTAGTGTACCATCTTGATCATACTTCCCACTTTTTCATCCTTGATCCTTCCATTCTCCCACCTTTTGGGCAATGTGGATACATGTACACCAAAAAGGCATGTACCTCACTCTCTTATGAGAAGAATGGGCTAAAGGCCCAAAGGTAGATTGCAGTTGGCTGATAAAAAGAAAGACAAGGGATAATGAAGACATTTAAAAGCCATGGTCCGTAATTGAGCTCTACCAACTCATTAATGGAAATCGTCCCTAGTCCTAATGTGAATAAACGCATTCTTCAATCAAAGAAGACTTGAATATATATCGAATAAAAAGCAAAGTAAGTGTTATGCTTGAAACCTTTTAAATTTAAAGGGAACTTACAAATCAAATCAAATAAAGAAAAAGGAAAATAAGGGGTTTGAAATGCAAAAAACGTCGAGGAAACAGTAACTCAATCGCTAAGTGCACCCTCTACAAAGGCATTCATGTATGTGAGCCCATACATTGTCTTGCATGTTAATGACCCCATGCCCAGAAGTAAACCCCATGACCTTCTCACATTCATTGCATATCTATGATGTTTCTTCTAGGAAATATCTCTCAACTTGGGTATTGGCACACCTAATAGGTTCCTTTGATGGCCCTCCCATACCTAAACTTGCCAAATTGAATAAAGTCTTGAGCTTATATGAAGTTTGAAAGCGATACCCAATGAGAGTTGTTCATTTGGCTTTTGTAATAATAGATGGCTTACTTTGTATGCTTCTAAGGACTATTGCCCCTTGTGATTGTTGGTTTTACTTGATTCCATGGTTTTGATTGACTTGTGTGCACCTGACATGGACTTTGGATGACGTCCCTGTGATTTCACCAAAGACGTTGTGCACTTTATACAGGACATAGCACGTGTGATGCATAGCGTTGAATCACTTGCTGACTTGGTACCCTATGATACACACTCTCACACCTCATGGACCCTGGACGATGGACAAGTGAGCTTTTACTATGCAGATACAATCATGCTAGCACACAGATGGGCAAGAAGCCCACACTTTGGGCATTGTACCCCATAAGTTATTAGGCATTGGATGGAGGACACTGCACCAGCACGTGATTGGACACCATGCAAAGACGAGATGCACCTTCATTCCACCTTGGACGCTTGTCTTTTCACCTTGGACGTTGAGCATATGGATGATGACGTCATGGATTGGGGCTTGCATGCCATTGGGGCACCACTTTGATGAGTTGGCGTTTTCATGACGAGACATGACCTTTGATAAGGAGAGGTCATTTTCTACCATACTTGGCACCTTGATGATGAGATGTGACCTTTGGAGGCCTCTTACACCTTCCAGGAGCATGACGTCACCCACACATGTGGCTTTGAAGGGCTTATTTTGATGCTTTAGCATGACTTATTATTGTTAGATGTTATTTGAGGGGTCGACCCCACGTGTATCATGGATTCGTTGTTCTTTTAGGCATTATTGTGGACAAAGCGCTTGGTTAGCCTCGTATATAAAGGCTAGCGCTTCATTTTGTAAACTCATCATCATAACTCACACATTTGTGAGATCTCTTCTCTAGAAAAGTTCGCTCTATCTCTCTCTTTTTCTCTATGGATGTCTTGTGCGCAATTTTTGAAGGATAATGTGTGGATGCTTCTTCTTGTTGGTGGATGAATCAAGCTAGGGTTTCTTCATATCCAACGACTTGTATTAGAAAGTGATTTCTTTCAAGTTTAATGCTATGTTCATGGTATGCTATGGTGGATGCTCTATTAGATTGGTAATTGTTGCATGTTGCCTTGTATGCTAGGTTCATGTTTGCTAGAAACCCTAGGAGGGATTAAGATTGTTTATCCCCCTCTTCTCTCTTTTTTATCTATCTTGAATTGTTGAAGCATTCAAGGTTTGCCTTAAGGGTTAGGAGTGGCTATCCCCGTAAGGTTTTCCTAAGGTTTTCCTTGGCTAGGATTTAATTCTAGGGGTTAGGAGTGGCCATCCCCCTAGGGTTTAAAACCTAGTTCTCTTGTTTATCCTAGCTAGGTGACTTGGAAAGGAGACATCCTAGGCCCTATGAGGGTATAGTCATAGGATTTTGTTCCCTCACCTCTTCCCTGTCTCCTGACCTGATCTTCAAGTTGAGCATGACTCCATTTGCCCAAAGAAGTGAAACGGCACTAGTCTTGAGCTTGCAAAGTAATACAAAACATCAAACAACGCTCTCTCTTTCAAAGCAACTTAACAACTAATTATCTAACCTCATTTTCAAACTAATTCTAACTCAACACTTGGCAAACTAAGTGGATTTATTGTTGTTGTTGTAAACATTTGCTACAGCCAAATGGGCTTGAAGATATTGTTGAATACTTAATATTAGGGTGAAACTCGCTCAAAAATATTGTTTGATAATTGAATGTTGATCCACTCATTGAAGGCTTAATTTTAAGATATAATTACTATTTTTTTAGGGTTGATTTCTTGTTGTTGTTGCAAATTTTGCTAATATACACTTGTTCACTGCTGCAATTTTACAACAGCAATTGTTTTTACTTGATAGCTAGTGTCTAGAGGTGATTGGCAGCTGGTTTAACTCAGTAATTGTCGATTGTATGCATTGGAATACTTCTTGTCTCACACACGTCAATCATTTACCTCATATAGCTAATCCTAACCTTTCCACTTTCCTAGGCCTAGCCTATCTCATTGAGTGACCAAGATAGGGGACCTTAGACTTGCCTCTAGCATGCTATAGGATCCCTTGACGTCATAAGGGAAGCCTCTCTTGTGCTAAATCTTCACCAAATACTAAAACGAGCGAAGTATTTGTCTAGGTGACAGTGACAACTACTTCCGATTGTTACGCGAGATTGGTATCTTGTGAAGGGCTTTGCACAAGTACAAATCATGTGATAACTGTTAAATTTTTAATTAAAATAAAGTACCAAGGCAAGTGTTTCTCTTCCCTAGGCGCCTAAGGGGGAGAAAGTTCCTAATGTGGGTCCTAGTCAAATTAATTTGTGAGATGCAAATTAAAAGGTAACTTTATGACTAAAGTGAGGGTGAGTGAAGAGACAACAAATCTCAACCACTCATCTAATCTAATCTCAATCGTTAGATTAGAAAACCCCTCACCTTCCCTCACGAGGTCGATTAGGGCAAGAGGGCGCACCCATTGTGGATTATTCATTCATTTTCCTGTTGAGAGAGCAAGAGAGAGCAGAGAGAGGTCAAGCTAGAGAAGAGAGATAGCATATGTTGAAAGAGAGCACGCATCCCAAGGCAAATAGCAGCACGGATTTTGAAGCAGCAGACAACAAGGAAGAACAAGTCGTACAGTACGGATTTGAAGAGGTCGTACAGCCATTAATGTGCACAATTTTCGAGGGAGACAGCAGCAAAACTTTCTGAGAGTATTGGCACTCATTCCAAGGTTATCGTACAGTGTTTTTCAAGCACAAAAATCGAGGGTGTTGGGCACGATTTTTTGGGCAAGAAAATTTGTACAGTCCGTACAGACCTACACAGAAATCAAGGGGTCGTACTATCATAAAATCTGGGCGCATTTTTCTAAGGTATTGGCACGTTTTTCAAGGTATTGCTTTGCTGGAAATTTTCGTATAGCTGCAACAAAATTTAGCACGCAAATCGAGGACAACCCGTACAGCATTTAATGTTGTAACAACCGTACAGTGGTACGGATTTCTGGTTCAGAAATCGAGAAGCAAAGCTACAGGAAGTACGAGTAAGTTTGTAAATTTTCTGAAGATGAATATGCTGTAGAAAAATTTCTCAGAAGCTCATAAATAATAAAAATCCCTCTCTCACTAGTTTTCCCCTTGTGGGTTTTTACCAGGGTCGAAGTTAGAGCGAAAATTCTTGTGTCTAAATTTTCCGAGTTTTACATACTGCTGATATTTTATTTCTGCACTTAAAACAATGTTCAGAATCCTCATGTTTCAGTTCTGAAGTTAATTTTCTGCTAAGTATTTAATTGCTGATATAAAACTGGGTTTGGGCATTTAACATTGGCTGAAAAATCAACGAGACTGAAACCGGGTTGGGGTCTAAAAAACTAACATGGTATCAGAGCTGAGTTGAAGCGAAACAGAGATTTCAGCAGATAGAAAGTTGGGACAGCAGTCACTTCACAGGGCAGATTTTTGAATTTATTATTTTCAACAGAAAAGGGTCAATGGCTATTGGTTTGAGAGTTGAGGACAGACTTGATGGGGCAACAAATTTTGGTGCTTGGAAGGAGAGGATGATCTTGCTTTTGCAAGAAAACGAGTTGTGGGATATTGTGGAGAATACCACTACTCATCCTGTTGTGGTACCTATTGATGCTACTCTTCTTGTAGTCTATAATAAGAAGAGTATCAAGGCTAAGAGATTTATTCTTGATGCCATCAAAGATCATTTGATTCCTCACTTGACGAGGAAGACGCATGCCTATGAGATGTGGGAGTCTTTGACTAAATTGTACCAGAGTACAAATGAGAACCGGAAGATGGTTTTGAGGGAAAAACTAAAGAGCATAAAAATGACCAAGGCTGAAAATGTGGTCACATACCTTACCAGATTGACACAAGTGAGGGATGAGCTTGGAGTTGTGGGGAAAGCCATAGCTGACAGTGATCTTGTGAGAACAGCATTGAATGGTGTCTTTAAACAATGGGTTGTTTTTGTGGAGGGCATTATTGCTAGGGAGAAGCTTCCCAGTTGGGAACGTCTTTGGGATGACTTTGTACAAGAGGAGACCCGGAGAGGTTATGTACATGGCAGTTCATCTACAAGTCATGAGGAGGAGAATGTGGCTCTTGCTACCACTAGCAAGAAGAAGTTCAAAAAGGGTCCAAAGGGAGGACAGAAGCCCAAGGGAGAAGGGAAGAAAGACATGAGCAAAGTCAAGTGCTTTGCTTGCCATAAGTTTGGGCACTATGCAGGACAATGTCCAAACAAGAAGAAGAAACAAACATCAGCTTCAGCAGAGGTGGAAGAGTTTTCCACCAAGTTTGACAAGGAATTTTTCTTGATTGTGTGTCTATCCTCGAGGACCACTACTCCAGATACTTGGTATATTGACAGTGGTGC
>SNQJ01S0006931.1:286156-328794 GCA_010110895.2 Picea sitchensis | reverse complement strand
CCAGGCATGGGTACCCTGGACCATGTCCAGGGGCCCTAGACATATCTAGGGGCTTTAACTACTTGGTCCCAGACCAAGAACCCCAGTCATATACTGGGGGCCCTCTCAGGGGTCTTTACTGCTTGGTCCCAGACCAAGAACCCTAGTTATATACTGGGGGCCCTAACAAGGGTCTTTTTCCATGGCACTGATTGTTTGGTCCGAGACCAAGTACCCCAGGAGTGCACTGGGGGCCCTAGATCTCGGCTAGGGTCTTTGCCATCCTCCCGGAGAATGGCTCTTGCAGCTGCTACAAATTTAACAAGTGCCAACCAACATCATCACACAAAAGTCACTAGGAAACTCCATCAATGTCATGAATTATGAAACATCTACCTCCTAACACCATTCTTTAACCCCTTGGGGGGATAGAACCATCATCCATTAACAATATGTAGAACATCCAAGATAAGCAAGTACACCCAAAGCCACGCCACAATGAGATAGCATGCTTCAAGATACCAACAAATATGTAACCAAGAGGTGATCAACAAGGCAAGCATTTGTGAGAAGACCACCAAACCAGCAAGCACAATCATTCAACAAAGGAAAAGTGAGACTTCCCCCACCAAAGACCTCCATCAAATGAACCAATGCTCAAACATACCAGCTGCAAATCCCACCAATGTGACGAAAATCACAAAGTGGAACCTCATACAATATGCCGTGTAACAAGCTGTTCACAATGATAACACTGAAAAGTTATATTCATTTTAAGTTTTAACTAATGCCCCAAAAACTTATGCCCCACCCTGGATCATACTGTAACGCCCACAGCTTGCACTGATTTATTTTAAATATCCTACCTATCTGATGCTAACAGGTTTATTAATAACAAGCGACTTTGGTACAGGCTACAGCATATCCCTGATGCCACAATCTTACTAGATGCATCCAAGACAACACCTCGGTTAAGGATATTGGACAATGAATTGTTCACATAAACACAAGCTTATCTTTTACAATGCCTAGTGTTTTGTCACTATGAATCTGCCAATACAATATCTATAGACAACTGAAATAGAGACATAAAACTGTGTGTGTATGTATTAGAAATAAAAAGTCAGCAGGCCATGCACATAATGAACGGAAAAAAATGAAAAAAAAAAAGTGTTGTACAAATGTTCAACCTTACAAGCCACTTTAACAGTTATTATATGGACATTTATTTCCTGATTTTCATTCTAGATACCCTTATCCACTTATAAGTTATAACCTATCTGGAAATAATTTAGGCATACGTCAATTTGAAGAACTTAAGAAACTTGAACTGATAGTACATGCCAAATAAAAGAATAAAAAGATGCCAACCTCATCAATGATTATAAACAGAAGCTTATTTTTTACAACACCTAGTGTTTTGTCACTATAAATTTGCCATGGCCCAATACAATCTCTTTATAGACAACTGAAATAGACCACATAAAACTGTTTATATATATATATATATATATCAGCAGGCCATGCACACAATGAACAGAAAAAAAATGAAAAAATAAAGTGGTGTACAAAGTGTAAGCCCTTGTAGTAAATGCTTATTAATGCTGAACCTTACAAGCCACTTTAACAGTTATTATATGGGCATTTCTTTCCTGTTTTTCATTCTAGATACCCTTATCCACTTATAACCTATCTGGAAATAATTTAGCCATACGTCAATGTGAAGAACTCAAGTAAACTTGAACTGACTGTGCATGCCAAATAAAAGAATAAAAAGATGCCAACCTCATCATTGATTGGAGTTTTACGGCTACGATGTAGATACATGTTATGCTTGATAAGTGTCCAAGCTGCTTGTTGTGAATCTATAAAACAACAAAATCAGATCAGACTCAAGTCTCAAACCACTCAAGCCAAGAAAAGTAAAAGATGTATGGACAAAATTAATCCTTCAATGAACCAACTGCAATGTCCTCTACAAACTACCTTGTGCCTGCATGCATGCAAGATTGTTTAATTCTATGGGCGTTCCATTCCAGTCCCCTTCTTCACAAGAAACATCTGATATATTTAATTCTGCATTGATCTCAGCATTTGACTCTACTTGTGGTATAGAGCAATCAGCAAATTCTCTATTGGGATTACCCTGGCAAGAACTAGAAACATAAAACATCCAGCAGGTCAATCATTTCCTTAGCAAATGAAACAAACAAGTCATTATCCATCAACTGCATTGGAAAAAGAACTACTGGTGTATTTAAGTTGATAGACAATTCAACAATCCAGAGAGCGGGCATATTGAAAAGACACAAAAGATAACACAACAAACACAAAATGTTCAAAACAGCACCAATCTAAGTCATTGACCTAAGAAGTTCCAAGTTCCAACATATGTCCCACTAAAAACACATTGATCCACAAAAAAAGCCACAGTGGCATCATCTCCCATTACAAATACAACAACGAAGGCTCAATTGTTTAATAAGGAACTGCATGGATACCCAAATTCTCTTGAGATCCACATATGCACTTAATTTAGCTCTTAGCACCACGTGATCAAGGAAAGATAGGAAATTAATTCATTTGAAATTTCTGAGCCAAATAGATATTTAAGCCTGAAACAAACCACAGAAATGGGTTGAGGTGCTTTAACTTGATAGGGTAGGCATTGTTTAGTTGATCACATAAATTGTAGGGACTATTTGAGGGCACTTTCTTACTACTGAAAGGAACCTAGATATTGATGAAAGTTGAGTTTGATAACAGTGGAGCCTGCACTGGTCATGGGAACATTTGTTGTAGTAGACCTCACATGGGAGACCATGAAGACAAGGGCATTGGAAGACAAGATGTGCGTTGATCGTGAAGTGAATGAAGAAGAAGAGATGGTATCTAAGTCGGCAAGGCTGGCATTGAATTGAGGATGCATACACCCCCAGGAGAAACAGTCACAAGTGGATTGGATGATCGCCAGAGGGATGTTCAGGTGTGAATGGATCAAGATGGCTGGAGCAGTATAGGAGAAGGTTGAATCAGTGGCTGATACAGGGCACTGTCATTGGTGCAGGGAACACGAATAGTTGTGCAAGGTACTGTGGACAAGCACATGGCACAGACAGGGCATTATGTAGGACACAGTACAAATGCAGGACAAGGGTGCAGCTTGATGAGGACAATTATAAAGAACAGACAGCAACATGTACATGGCACAGGTGCATATGCAAGAAGAGTACTAGCAGCTCCCCTAGGCTCCATTAGAACAGCTAGAAGAAGACTCAACCTGTGTTATTTTTGTGTATTTGTAAGTGGGATTAGCATTGTCTGTTGCTCATTGTGCCCATTAAGAGGTGGTGTTGGAATATTTGTAATGGTCAATAATATATATTTATTTAATATAAAGTCCATTGGGGGCCATGTTACCTCCCCCCCAGCCTAGGGGTAACTAGAGGAGATCATGTCTCATGGCCCACAATGAAGACAGTGATCTCGTTAATGATGATGATCACCATGTCCACCCATGGCAGCCCAGCAAACCCCCTCATATTGCCTCTTCTACTTCATATCAGCCAAGCTCATCACATCTGATCACACATTGTGTGGGAGATGGTAAGCCAGCATAACCATGAGGTATATTAGTCCTTTTTTCATACGGGGTGTTGTACTTAATATACTGGCATGTGAATGGGAATCATGGTTGAAGTTGGATAATGGATCATGAGCTCAAGACGTTATGTTTGTTTGCTTGTTTCACCTTGGTGGCCAGCATTTGTACCCTATTCCCTATTATCACCCCCAAGGAAAAGGGGTACTATTGGAGGGCCCTCATAAAGGTAACGTTCTGTTTCCCTGCCATACTTAACACTTACCATCCTGGAGCCTATCACAGTGTACTGTACTTCGGTAATGGGTCATGGTTCATTCTCTCGTGAGAAGAGGGGCTAACGGCCAAAAGGTTGATTGCAGTTGCTAGCAAAAGAAGAATAAAGAAAGAATAATTCTAAAGAAAGAAAGAGAAAATAGCAAACAGCTCTCAAAAGCCAGTCCATACTTGGGCTCTACCCTTTCCGTGTTCGCCCCAATCCCAAAGCACTGATGTTATAGCTTGAAACCTTATAAAGGGGACTTGCAAATATGAAAAGTGGAAAATAAAAAGGCAGATTAAGGGGTGGAAAAACGTAGCGCTTAGAAAGTGTTAGCTCGAGAGCAAGCGCACCCTCCACAAAGGCACTCGTAGAAATGGATTAAATGACACCATAAGCCATGAAGTAAACCACTATCACACTTACTCTTGAAGGGTTCTTTTCTTCCCTGCTTCCCCGGGGACATATCCCTCTACTTGGGTCTTTTCTTTCACTGTTTTGGTTGGCACACCTAATAGGGTCTGATGAAGGTCCTCCCATACTCAAACTTGCCAAATTACATAAAGTCTTGAGCTAATGTGAAATTTGAAGGGAATACTTGATGTGAACTGTTTATGTGGCTTATGTCTTAAGTACCAATTTATTTTGCATGATCTAAGGACTGGTATGTCTTAAGAACATTGGCTTTACTTGATTTGATGCTTTATTTTGATTTGGATGCACCTAACATGGTAATTTGAAGGACACCCCGGGATTTCACCCAGGACGTTGTGACTTTATTGCAAGATATGGCACATGTATTGCAGAGCATTGAGTCACCTAGTGGCTTAACACAGTCAGATACAGGCTCTCACATCTTCTGGACCTTGGACAATGGACAGATGGGCTTGATGTTGACAGATATGGTCATGATGGCACACTTATGGGAAAAAAGCCCATACGCACCCACAGCTTACCCAGCGACTTGATGGAGGACATTGCACTTGGTTCGGCTTGGATATCATGCATATATGAGATGCATCCCCTCTCCACCTTGGAAGTTGGGATTGATGATGACGTCGTATGCTAGGGCTTGATGGATATGATGGGGTTATGCTTGCCACATGGACACCACACGATGACAGGGCTACTTGCACCTTGGATGATCACACATGGCCTTCGGAGGCCCTCCTTCACCCCTAGGAGGCTTGACATCACCACACATGTGGCTTTATGATTTATTATTTGCATTTATTGTTATTGTAGATGTTGTTTTGAGAGGTCGGCCCCACCTCTAGCGTATGTTGTTGACATTTTACTCAATTATGTGTTAAAAGTGTTAGGGTTTACCTTATATAAATAAGGCTAGCACTTCAAATCATTTTCATCATCACTTTTCTCTCACAATTGTGAGAGGGAGCTCTAAAAAAGTTCGCTATCTCTCTTTGGCTTCTTGGATCTAGTACACTACTCTTGGAGGAGGATTGTTTGTGGATGTGTTTCACTTCTTGGATGATCTCTTGTTGCAACTAGGGTTTTTCTCTTGGCATAGCAACTTGAATAAGTGAGTAATTTGCTTTTAAGTGGATAAGTTCGCTCATTATAATTGTGAATTGCTATCTTGTTGTATGTTACTTTGTTCTAGTAAAACCCTAGGAAGGAGACATAAGTCTTTTTCTCCTTTAATACTTCGTTTGTCCAAGTTTGGTGAAAGCATTAAGAGACCTAGTATCTAGCTAGGTTTCAAAAGCCTAAGGCCCAAAAGGCTTTGCACCTTAGGGTTTTGATCTTAGTCATTTGATCCTTGACCTAGGTTATCTAGAAGAGGGAAAACAACATCTAGGGCCCAAGAGGCTTTGCACCCTAGAAATCGCTCTCTTGAAGGTTTAGTCCTAAGGCCCAAAAGGCTTTGCACCTTAGGGTTTGAACCTCATTCTTCTTGATTATCTAAGTCTTTCTTCAAAGTGTTGCATGCTTGACTCCATAGCCCTAGAAAGTCAACGACACTAGTCTAGAACTCTCTTTGTGGTGAAAACATTCTTAGAATTAGCATTATCTCTCTCAAAGAGATTTGATTAATTCTACTAACACTAACCCTAGCAAACAAATGATATTTATTGTTGTTGTTGTAAAAGTTTTCTACAGCCACTAGGGTTTACTTTAATTGTTGCATACTTGCAATAGTAGCTAAGGATACTTGGAAACATAGTCTAGCAATTGGATGTTATTGCACTTGTTGAAGGCTTAATTTCTATGCTCAATTGCTATATTACTGAGTACTTTTTTCTATTGTTGTTATACATTGTCTTATTGCTGTAATTTTGCAATAACAATTGGATTTATTGATTATCTAGTGTCTAAAAGGTTATCAATGAGCTATATAACTTGGTAATTGTTTATTTTATGCTTTGGATTGTTTATTGTCTCGTACAGGTGAACCAATTGCCTCGTTACCTTCCTTACCTTTCCCAGACCTAGACCTAACATCTAGGTGACCAAGATAGGGGGTTGTAGGCTTGGATAATCTTGCTACTTGATCCCTTGAGGTTGCCAAGGAAGCCTCCCTTGTGTTGGACCTTCTTCCATCACTAAAAGGAGGGAAGTTATCTACTTAGGTGACAATGTAGAAATTTCCAATTGTTACACATATAGGTATCTTGTGGACGCTTTGCACAAGTACAAATGCTGTGATAGCAGGCCACAAATGGGCAATGGGACTATAAAAGGTACAACATTGAGTAAGCATTGTCAATGCTAAGACATCTCCATAAGAACTAAGAAAAAAATAAAGAAGTACAAGGAGAATCTAAAAAAAGGTATAATTGAACCCTCGTGATCCCAAAAGAACAAAAAGGCCTAGTGTTCAAACAACAAGGAAAAAACACAAAACCAATGATGCAATCAACCATTAGCTCTTCTAATATCCAAGACCGCGAAGAAGTGAGTAATGAGATTCTCATTGTTAATTGGTTCTGTGACTTGAACCCTACCCAGCCTGACAAAATTAGTATTGGTGTATTGCCCAAGTGACTGGAGCCATCAAGGGGATGGAAATAGGAAATGATGAACCTTGTGTTAGCAATGCAAAGGAGATCTATCTTGAAGAGTTTTCCACTAGAAGTGAAACATTTCACTAAGGAGAACGACAATACATCTTTGGTCCTCATACTAGATGAAAATCCTTAAGGAAAGATGAGAGTCTCTGAACAAGCAATGAAACCAATTGCAGATTTCATAATAGATAGGGCATCTAAGACAAAATGGTCTAATTCAGATTCCCTCATCCACAGTCTGCAAATGCAATGCTCCCTTTAGAGATGTGGACCTGGCTCTATGCATAGTTGAAGAGAATAAATACAAAGTTAGGCTACAAAAATTGCAGGCTATAAGGTATAGTTGCACTCTGGTATATTTTGGAGTGCAAATGAAGATGTCCTTGTACTACATGTAATTGTGGAAGTAGTGATGAGTGAAATGGGAACACTACTAGCAATATAGGAGAACTCATACACAAGTGAATAAGAAAAGACAAGCGTGCAACTAGAAAAGACCAAGTGACGGAATTGTACACATATGGTACACTCTTGATTGTATTATCTCTTTATAGAAGTACAAATCATTGGAGAGATCAAATTTGACCAAGTCTCCTAGGGTTACAATAAAATATACATATTTAGGTCGGTGATCAAGTGTGACCAAGCCCCCTATGAAATATGTATTTTGATAGCTCTATCAAAAATCCCAAAACTTATACAACTTAGATAACCAAGAATTCTAAGGTAGATTACGAATACGTCCAATCCACATTTTGTCTCAAAGTAATGTAAAATATTATTCGTGTAAAAAAAATAGGAGCATCAAGCCATGTATGAATATGGGGTTTCAAAAATAATCTTAGAAGAGAGTTCTAAACTCATAATTGACTTTTTCATGAAAGACAATAATATTGTCTCTCGGGACCTTGAGGGTCACTTAGTTTGGGTGGAGGACGCCACCAGGGCAAATTGTCCATATTTCTGCAAACAACACAGCAAAGCTCTTGGAAAATTTGGCTATCACAAAGGACTCGAGGACTCAAAAGAATAGATTATCTTTGGTATCCAAGAAAATAGAGACTGGCAAAATAGAGTCGAGAGATTTTTTACATCTTCCAAATCGATTCAATCTTTTCCAGTCCATACCTTATCAATATATCTAACTGGAATAGTTTTTAATTTTTTCCACTCTTTGATTAGATTTTTAATGTCCTTCAAATCTGGTGAATTGATTTTTTTAGGGTAGCAAAGCCAAGCCATCAACCCATACCAAATAACTAGGCTTTAATAGCCCGTCATTACAAACAATGTGGGAGACTATGTCCAAAGCCTTAATTACAGGAGGGGGTGATTTGGTAACAATGTAATGCAAGAGGAGTTCAAATATAGAAAAAGTATGTGGAAGTTAGAGTCATGCTAGCAAGTAGTTTGACCATACTATATCTTCAGTATGGTTGTGCAAAATTGGTTGATCTGTCAAAAATGTGGAAAAGTGCAACAAAATCAGTGCACAAAACACATTGCAGTGATCAACCCCTAATGCGCATAAGAGTGACAAACAATGTTGTGTCACAGATGCACTAAAGTTTTAGTCACGCGGTCTCATTGCAACTTAATTGAGCAGGCAAAATTTGGTCATGCTAATATTCAGTTGTGCAGCCTAGTACATTGAACTCGTCGCAAACATCTGTAGACAAAAGCAAAGCAGGCACTTGGATTGTTGAAGATTCATAATGTTCATATTCTTGTGGTACATTTTACTTTGTTAACGTGACTTCATAGCTGATTTTGTTGCCTCGTCTATCACACCAAATATTTATGTATCATTCGTTTGATTATTGTTAAGTGTATGAGTGTGCCATATTCATAAAATTGAGCGATTAGTTACATATTGTAATGTGTTATGGTTGTGCTAATCCCACAAGTCTATTCCCCATCCTGACCAAATTGGTATCAAAGCATTGTTTTGCACGTAGTTGCAGAAGATTTGTAAACAGTTTATGATAAAGACTCGTTCTCAAACGAAGGAGATGGAAAACAATTGCAAAGCAGAATTGGAGAACTCAAAGAAGGAATTGGCAATATCAATGGAAAAATGGGAAACCTAGATGTACAAATGACCAATATCACTTAAATGTTGCAGTTGTGACAACCACCATCACAACACTATAGACAAATATCTTGTTGAGTTGTATGATTTAAAGCTCCACTAACAGGAGTCAAAAGTTTTATAAAGTTACTTTAATATGTAATAATGTTTGCATTATGTTAATTGACCAAATAGATTAAGGGTGAGCAAACGATTTCATTAAGTGGGTAGATATAGTAGTGGAGTAACCAATAACAAGAGAAAAGGATAAACAAATCAACATCGACAAGGATAACTCAGTATCTAGAAACATGGATAAACAAATAACTAGAGAATGATAAATTGGTAGTGTTATCCCCTAGCCTAGAGATAACTAAGGAGATCGTGTCTCGAGGCCCACAGGTTCCAGACATGGAGTGTCGAGAGTCAGACAACCTAAGCATAGCCCCAAAGGATCTTTTCTTCAAGTACAGTCCACATATTGCCAGCAATAGCATCCATCACAGTGGCCTAGTCCTGAAGAGGCAGTGGGTCTTGCTCCATGAGGTAATAAGTCTGGGTATCATGGTATGTATCACTCCAATATTTGAAGCACTTGAACATGTTGTATTGAATCCTTCTTCATTTCATGACGTTTGCTTGGAAATTATGCTCTTTGCCTTGTTTAGACCTGGTAGGGTGACACGGTGCCCTAGTAAGTTGATTTTCCTTTAGGATGGGTTGCTACTGGGTGGTCCTTTGAAGAGGCATCGTTCATTCCCTCCATACTAACCACTTTCCATCTTTATTCCTTCCATCTCCCCATCTTTTGGGCATTGGGATAGGCTACACTAGGAAGGGTTGTACCTTACCTCGTGGGAAGAAGGGGCTAAAGGCCCAAAGGGTAAAAGTAGCTGGCAAGAGTTAAAGGCCATTTTGAAACCTTCGAGATGCAGTGAAAAGCTTCTCAGAAAAAAAAGGGGACCCACAAGATAACATGAACACTCAAGGTATTAGTTGATGGATAGGAGGTCTCAACGCGAGCTGGCCTATTATGACCATGAACATGTAGCGGTATGACATTACCACCTATCTGGTCACCAAGCCAGGGTAATGGCTCTTGGTTGCGTAGCCAAGAGAAAGGGGGTCTCATCACGAGCCAACCTTCTCATTTCCGTGAAATGTTATGTGGATGACATTGTCACCTCTGGTCACCAAGCTAGGACAGTGGCCCTCAACTATTCCCTTGTAGCACAAGAGCAAAGATCAAAAGAAAGAAACCTAAGAATAAATGGCAATGAATGGGCTAGGAAACAATTGCATCCATGGCAAGGTGCAGCTCACCCTCCACAAAGGCACCCACAGGCAAGACTCTACATTCCCCTGTTATCACATGCACCCCATGCCACCTCATACACTTGCATGACTTGGACCAAACTCCACCTGGAAAACACCACAGATTTAAGGGGGATTAGCCCAATAGGACACCTTGATCGCATATCTTGCTTGATTGGTTTAAAACCTGCCTCAATCAATTGGCCCTTTCCCCGTCCGTGGGACCGGACGCACTCAACTGGGCATAGATCAAATCAATCAAGGCATCGAGGAAAGAGAAGATCGAGTAAGTGAAAGAGAAGTAGTGAGAGGAGGTCACGAATGGGATCTCGCATCTTGGACCGAACCGTGGCTACTCCCCAAAATCCTTGAAAGATAGCAGGCAATTGCTTCTTACTTACCTCAAGACGTCAACCCACCTATCTTTATCAGATGGCTAAAGTCTCGAAACCTAAACTTGTCAAATTGCATAACGTCTTCGAGCATTTGTTTGGGGTTAGGGGGGTTTGATGCACATGTTCAGGTGATTTAATTATTAGATCTGATTTAGATGTTATGATCCTTGTGACTTATGGACCCCTAGAGCGTGTATTTGTCGTCTCTGCAGGACCTTGCTCGGTGGACAGATGTGCATGAGGGGGTTATTGGCTCGGACCTTTGTGAGGCTCAAAGCCCACCGATGGATGCTGAGACCCCAACTAGGGGGCATGACAAAGATTGTTGATTTGCATCAAGAGGAAGAAGGTTGTTTCCTTTGAAGGCACTTTGGCAGACTTATACCCAGGGTTTCATGCTCCTCCCACTTGGACGTTGGCCTTTGAAGGCCCTAGATGTCACCCATAAGCTAGGGTTATCATTTTGGAGGCATTTATAAGGGCAGTGGCACGTGTGGGCTTGGTTTTGGGCCTTTGGAGGCATAGCGTTTCATCTACCTTGCTCAACGTTCCACCTCTGGGCCTCGACGTCACCTTAGAGGGGCATGACGTCACACCCTTGGAGGAGATTTTAGATGCAAATTTATTTAAATTGTGTCAAAATTAAATTTTGTTGTAAATTGGACAGGTCGGCCCTGTTTTTAGACCTAAAAGTTAATTAAGGTCATGATTTGGTATAAATAAACAAAAGTGACATTCATTTTTCATGATAACTCACCTCTCACAAGAGGGAGATCTGAAATTTTCACCCTCTTGGGTAATTGGACTGAAATTGGTGTTATTTTTGGAGTTTACGATCTCTTGTACTAATGCGCTAGGCTTGGAGGAACATGCTTTGGATGTCATTTGGCTATTTTATGGTGGTAAAGTGCTAAACTAGGGTTTACTCTTGATTATTCTTAGTGAAAGTAATTAATTTCTGCAACTTCTTTTATGCATTGAATGATTGTGGTTATTTTACTTGTTTCATATTAAAGATTATGAAATTGCTTGTTGTAAACTCTAGGAAAGGAACATAAGGTATTTCTTCCTTTCTTTAGCTCATCCTACTCTCTATTTTGGTCAAGGATATCTCTTCTAAATTAGGCTCCTAGAGCCCTAAAGTGCTAGCACTTTAGGAGCCCTACTCTAGAGGCTTGTTGCAATAATACATTTCAATAGTCTAAGGAAAGGGAATTCCGCTAGAGCCTAGAAGAGCCTATTCTCTAGCTGGATTTACCTTTGAGGCCCTGGAACCTTGAAGACTTAAGGTGTTGTTCTTCAAGGTTTCACCTCTTTGTTCTTTAGACAAATATAATCATTAGATTCTCCAAGTTGACTTGCTGCTGTAATTGACTCTATAAGCCCAAGAAAGGCACTGATTTCTATGCTCTTGTGAATGAATGTGATCAAAACAACTCTCAAACACTTTTCTCTCAAGCTTTTACTAACCACCACTAACCCTAACCTAGTCTAGAACTACCGACTGTTGATTTGCTGCTCTCATAATCACTGTTACAGCCATCATTTTGCAGCCTATATAAGCCTACTAACCATTTAAATCAGCCCAGAATTTGTAGAAGGCAAGGTACTATCAATAAATGCTAAAGTGTGCGTTTAATTGCCTTCATAAAGTACATTTCTGAAGCTTAATTACCACTGCCATAACTTGTTCTTTGCTGTTGTTACAGCTATCATTGGCAGCCTGTTTAAATCCAATTGTTGGTTGATACATTTAGAGAACTCACATAAGACAGTATTATCATTGATGTTTTTAATACTTGTTCACATTGTCTACATAAGTGCGTTCTTGTTGATATAAATTGCAGCTGTTATCATTTACTCATTGCTATCATTTATTTGTCATTCGCTGCATACATAGACTACCAGCATATATTTACAAGTTTACTGTCTTGTCGAAGCATCATTATCATTTGTTACTTGCTATAACGTTTATTGTTATCTTGGTTAAGGGCAGGTACATCCTTTATCCCTTTGCTTCACCCCCTAATATATAAACTTGACTTGAGTGACCTAGAGAGAGGGGTATCTTTACACTTTTCCCTTCAGAAACCCACTAGGTCCAGGGACATCTCCCTTGGAGTGGATCTATCCTTCTCCTAAACAGAAAGGGGTATCATATTGAGGTGACAGTGATAGGATTACCCCCTTGTAATCTTGTCTCACTTGCCTTCGACTTTGGGCAAGTACAGATTGTGCTATAACAGGTAGCACTAGGGTGAATTGGGACGATGGCACGAAACCTCGTATAAGTTTTGTTCTTTCTAATTGGATGGTTTGCATGAAATAAATATTAAAAATAAGGGGATTAATCAAGGTGTCTATAGAGTTGACTTGGTTATAGCGAACTATGAAGGACCCATTTCAAAAATATCAAAATGGAGCGATCTTTCTTCATCGATTACTCTCAATGCAAATATTCAAGTGGTTGTTCCATGTATATAATGAGAGGCAATCAAGAATTTGATTAGAATCTTTTACCATCATAAGATGTCCCTAATGATAGTAGTTACATCAAGTGGGTATAACAAACTACGCAATACATGATATATAAGTTGACCCCATGATTTGTAAACTACTTTGAATTCTCCAATGGATCATTCATCACAACAAATCTTTCTTATGCCATTGCAAATATAGTGACGCTATACTCTATTGCAGAGTAATTAGATATAAATGAGCTATAATATTAGAAACTTATTGCAAACACCATTAAAACTAACAAAGAAGATAAGATCAAAACTACAGTAGTAAAAACAAACCACAAAACGCTGATTACCTTATTTACCTTGGAGAAACCCATGATGGAAAAACTCCAACAAAAGATAAAGCATTGTGACTTGTTCTTATAATCTTCAAATTTATAGTGTAAGATACAACTCACTATGGAGTAGCAGACACTATATTCTAATACAAGTTGCTACAAAGTCTCGTCCTTCCTCTGCTTTGCTCCAATATCCAACTCCTTTGCAATCCTCAACTATGGAACAAAAATTACTACAATAAGAACAAAACCCCTTTCTCCCATTGTAACAAAGTGTTTAACACCACCTGATAACCATTAGCATTAGGGGTTAGGATTTTTGCATTCCTTGACATCCAATTAGGGTTAAGGTTATGGACCATCTAGAATATTCTTTGTAGCCACACTTGACTATATCTACATGTGTGAGTAACATAAGTTGACATGGCTACCACGTTATAATGTAGTGGACAAAATGGATGGTCAACTTGCCGTGAGCAAAACTTCCTCATATGGACTCCAATTGAGGTGCTTTTTGGACAATTGGAAAGCTCTTGACGAGCACTATAGCATCAAACTTCTAGGGGACAAAATCCCAATAGATTTCGCCCAAAAATGTTGTTTAAGGCCCGAAAGCCACAATGGAAGTTCAAGACCAAACATTTCCAAATTCAAGATTTGTATAGAAATGGCATCGACAAGCTAATAACTCAAATTTTTCAATCCATAAAACACCAAGCAAAAGAACAAATATTATAATGATCCATTTCGGAACTTAACTCCACATTTTAGGAAGTTTGTGGTCCCCAAAAGCTTTACTTCTAAAGGAGATGAGTAAAAGCTTCCTCAATTTTCTCCATGGAGTGCCACTTTGCCTTGCCTAGTAATTTCCCTTTTAATCCAGCTTGCTAAAGTTCTTTATGCCCACCTCTAGTCATCCTAGTTTTCTTCTACATGACCATGTCTTCTGCTAACTCTTATTGTGGATCCAGTGTCAAGCCTTCCATGGAATGTAAGACTTGCCCCTCGTTTCCCTCATCAAGCATAGATAGCTCATACAGTTTCAAATTATCTACATTAACAACTGAGCGAATCCACAAGTACGGAGGCAGACTAAGTCTAAAGCATTGTTGCCTACCTTTTCCAACACTTCAAATGGCCCATATCTCAAAAGATTTGATTTCCTTTCTAGGTCCCTACAACCTTCTCCCTTGTTCAGGTGAAACTAGACTCAATCTCCTACCTTGATCATGCATGGCCTTTTACTTTTCTTTTGATTCTTTCAATTTCTTTTGTACTTGCCAATGAATTTCTCTGATCTTATCTATCAATATTTCGACCTTCAATGCTTTTCATGTGGCATCTTCCTTCTCTCCCCTATGTTGCCAATACACAACAACTAGAGGTGAAGGTGGCAAATATTCAAAACATGTTTTCAAATGAAACTTATTGGTGGAAGTAGGGACTAGTCTGTTATAAGAGTGTTGAACTTAGATCAAATTTTCATCCGAAGTCCTTCAATTCTTTTGATTGTAACCCCTCAAAAGATACACCAAGACCATGTTCATTACTTTTGTTTGTCCATCCACCAAATCTCTTCAGTTTTGTATCAATCTTCTCCTACAATGTAATCCAAATGACGCTCCTTAATATCCCAAAGTTCACCCTAGCCCTCTCCAAGAACAAGCTCGTTGCTTATTGTCATGGTCTTTCTACAAAGTGTAAGGATGCACGTCTTACTAAATTTGTCCACAACCACAAAGAGAAGGTCGTTTCTACCCCTAGTTCTTAGCAAACCATCAATAAAGTTCATGGAGATACTTTCCCATGGCCTAGTAAGCACTAGAGATGGATTGTACAATCCTACTTTCTGTTATTGGGTTCAATGGTATAGCAAAGTATGCATCCTCTAATAAACCTTACCACCTCTTCTTGCATTATGGACAATAGAAATGCCTTTGCAAATTCACCATTGTTTTTCAAACATCAAAATGACCCCCAACTTTGGAGGTGTGAGCCCTTCTTATAAGTTTTGTTCTTTCTCCTTTAGGTATACACAACTTACCCAACTTGTAGAACAACCCATCTTAGAGATAGTAGTCAACCTTGTTATCAAAACATTTTGGAGATATTAGTTAGCTTTGTTGTCCCCTTCTGTATGAACTTGACCCTATAGCTTCAAAAATATATCTTTGAAGTCCTCATTCACAGTGTATTCCTCTTTATAAGCTTCATGGGTGAAAGGCTCCAAGTGCATAAGAGTACCCAAGGTTGTAATTTTTGGTGTTGTGATCTTGATAACATGTTTGCTAGTTTTTTGCACTTCCCTTGTTATGTTTGATATGAAATATCCCTGATCCAATGGATCTGGATGGACTCTACTGAAACCGATGTCTCAGCTCTCAGATCTGATACTCTGGGGGTTTTTGGATGCGTTTTAGCTACTTTGTTTAACATGCATGGTGATTTTGCATGTGTGTGTCATATAAATAAGTTGTTTGAGCAGAATATATGATGCATGTGAAATAAAAGGAACCAACACAACTCAATAGCATGTATTATGGAAAATAGCAGGAAATACAATATGCAAGTAGGAAATATAGGATCTACTCATCAACTAGATCTCATAAGAGTTGATCGTCGCTGGAATACAATGCAAAACAACAAAAAATACCCATATACAAAAGATCGGGAAGAATCGACAACATGCATGTACAGATCTAATGCATGCGATCTCGGATACTCACGACAACTGCTGCAAATGTCTAGAAAGTTTGCCATGTTGGCTATACTCGTATGATCTGCCTAGAAACTGTCCCAAATGATGCGCCTTAACCTCACAGATCCTCCTGGTGACTGTCACTCTGAAGATCTGCCCTCTATTGATCTAACTGGACCCCGGATGGGACCCTCTAGGGGTTTGCACCCCTCTCCTAGACAAGTGATGCGCCCCGGTGATTCCACCATCGAAATCTGGCGATGTATGGCTCAAACTGAGTGCCCTGGTATGCTCTGTACTAGGTTGGGAGGGTTTCTCCAGATCTGACCCGGTGAGCTCTCTGGAACCCTCAATGTACCTCCCCAAGTGTTGTGCACTTCCTGGCTTCCTAATGCGCACTAGGAGATTCCTCCGTCGGAATCTGATGAATGATAGTTCAAAAAGAAACACCCTGAATCCATCTCAACTGGGTCGAAGGGAAATGATGAGATCTGTCCTGGTCTCGTCCAACTACACAAAACTGTCTCTAACCCTTGCGCCCTCACTAGCTGCAATGCGCAATCTCTGAACTAGGTATACAGAATACGGATCTGGCACGGTGAAATACCTGGATGGTATCTTCGATAGGCTAAGGTGTGTCTTCCAACACCAAAACCGATCTGGGTCGTGGTTTCCTCCAGAAATCCACAAAACCGCTAAGAGGTCGACTTCCTCCTTTGGAACCTGTTCTCAAATCAAAATCATAACTTAATGAGGAATTAGGTTGAATTCCTCTTTTTATACCTCCCCGATCTAATTTATCGTTGGCATCACTTAAGCTAGGCGCCTTTCCTCCTAAGTCGAATGTGAATAATTAATTAAGTCCCCCCTTAACACATTTTTCTTCTATTTCTCCGTTGACTTTGGCTTAAGTGATTTTTCCTATGTTTTTTGGCTTAATTCATCGTTTAGCCATTTATTCACCCTTATTTCTCGCTTTGTTCCCTGTTTGTGCTTGACTATAGTCTACGGGAACAGATAGACTACTAAGTCACTCCCTATTGAGGCTATTGTTGGGAACGAGACATCACATGATAATAAGGTGAAACAACTGCACAAATCCCATGCATTTGTAGTGTTTTGCTTCTTGAGCTTACTATATACCTGCAAGTATTGCAAAGTTGTTGATCCAAGTGGATGATGGTCTACTTAACCAACAGTTAGTGATTCCATTGTTTAGGTGCTTTCACCAAGGCACATGGGTCCTTGTCATATGTAGGGTCGTTCATGGATGTTCCATGAAAAAACTTAGAATAATCATAGATCAACTTACCTCTTTGCATCAAGACTACGCCCATAGCATACCCACTTGCATTCATCTCCACTTCAAAGGGTTTTTGCAAATTGGGCAATGTCGAGACTAGTGCCTCATTGATCTTTCCTTTGAATTCTTCAAAGGCCTTATGTTGATTCTTTTCCAATGTAAACACTTGCCATTGGTTGTTATAACATGAAGTGACGCATCCACACCATGAAATCTTGCTATGATGGTATTGGGTTGCTCCCACAAAGCTCCTTACTTCAATAACATTGGTAACAAATGGCCATTTGAACATGGCCTCCATCTTTGCAAGATCAATATGGAACTCTCCTCCACCAATCACATATCTTAAGTACACCAAGGATTGTTTGGCAACCTCACATTTCTTAACGTTTTCTAGCAATGTTATGGTTCATTGGTGTCACCAAAACCTACTTCAAATGTGATATATACTCTTCCCAAGTAGAGTTGAAAATTAATATATCATCCAATTACACTATTAAGAATGAATCTAGGTAGGGATGCAATATATCATTCATCAAACGCATAAATGTAGCCAATGTATTACATATATTGAATGGCATTACTAACCATTCATAGAGAAGTGCCTATCTTAAAGGTAGTTTTCCAAGCATCCTCTTCCCTGACTTAAACTTAGTAGTATCCCAATTTGAGATCTGGATAGGTGAAGTACTTTGCACGTTAGACTTGGTCTAACAAGTCATCGATCCTAATCAATGGGTATCGATTTTTTAGGGTAATCTTGTTAAGAGCTTTATAGTCAATACACATCCTCCAAGTTCTATCCTTCATAGGCATTCTAATTATGGGTGGCCTGCAAGGTGAAGTACTTGGCCTTATGACTCCTAGCTCCAATAGTTGTTGTCATTGCTTCTTCACTTCATCTGCTCCCAATATGTATAGTCTATACAATCATGTGTTTGTTAATGGATAAATAGGCAACAATTGTATCTCATGCTCTACTTCCCTCTTAGGTGGTAATGCTTTAGGCTCTCAAAACACTTCTCCATAAGCATAACAAAGATTGAACAAGTGGTATTTCTACTCTTTTGTGTATCCCTCTAGAGATGCCTTCACTTATTACTCTTTTTGTCTCGAGAAGAGTAATACATATTACAAACTTCCTACTTGCACTAATCAGTTTCCTTTGTCGGTTGGCACTTACTATAGAGACTTTGGATTTACCTTCGTTTGCATTGATGATGATGAATTTGCCATCCTTGATCAGGCAGTATCAATTTGATTTCCTCATGAAGATGGCATCCCTCGCGTACATCTAGGAGCTTTAAAACATTACACCACACAAATAAGTGGCACCACACCTACCTCCACTTCATCAATGTAATCCACAAAAAAGCAAACTTGATCTTGCACTATTTGGTAACTCTCATAGTCTCAACTATACATCCTTATTTACCCATCCCACTTGGTATGGACAAGAATGATCATGTACTTCCAATCCAAGCTTTCTTACCAAGTCCTCTATAATGAGGTTGGCTTGTCATGTAGAGTCAAATAGAGCATCCACTTGTGACTTTTTGAGTTATAGCTTTATATGGAAGTTGCTCATGTTCACCTCATCTAGATCTAAGTTTCTTTCATTGTTCTTCTCATCTAGATCTAAGTTTCTTTCTATTAAATTCCCTATGTCCATGCTTAACATGTTCTTCTTCTTTCCTCCTTCGTTGGAATTACCCCGTTGGTTTGTCTACATTGAACCACTTGGTTGTCCCATCTTCTCATCCATCTCTAGATATTGTGCTTGCAACAAGCTTCAACAATGGACTTGGGCTTGAATAGCATGATTTGCCTCCTTATGTGATTGTGTAATCCACCCAAATACTTGATAAATACATGTGGATTCTTGGGATAAATTCCCAATTGAATGGCTTATTTTTCAAACTCGATAGTATACCCTTGTACACTTTGCTCTTGTATCTACCAATAGTAGTGCCAAAGAATCCTTTGGTCCTCCCTCTTCATGCAAATAGGATAAAATTGGGATTTAATGAGATCTTTGAATACCCCCTACTTAGTGATTGGTTGATCATTCTCCAAGTGCCTTCATATAGCTTTCTAACCAAGTTTGCGCATGCCCTTCTAACTTTAGTTAGTCAAATGTTATTTTTGTTCTTTACCTACTTTATGGACCCTAAAACAAACTTCCATTCACTGCAACTAATGATTCAGCTTAACAACATCAAGCTCACCTTCATAGTGCTCGATATCCAATTTGGCTTCTACTTTGAATAGAGGGGGAAGGTGTGTTGTTGGGG
Source organism: Picea sitchensis (assembly GCA_010110895.2). Classification (NCBI taxonomy): domain Eukaryota; kingdom Viridiplantae; phylum Streptophyta; class Pinopsida; order Pinales; family Pinaceae; genus Picea; species Picea sitchensis. The sequence goes on along the minus strand of SNQJ01S0006931.1, from coordinate 309,045 downwards.
CTCACCCTTTCTTTCTCTAGCTCTTCTTTGTCATTAGCATTGTCATGAGAATCTAATTTCTCATTAGAATTGGCCTACTCCTTGAATGGTTTGAGCTTGCTTTTGTAGAGTTTCCATTTATAGTGCCATACTCTAGGAGGTTTTGGAGAACTACACTTCCAGTTTTGCAAATCTTGCCTCTAGTTCATCATCCAAATGTTTCCATGTTGATCCTCCATGTCTGAGGCTTGAGATTGCTTCCTCGCCTACCTTGTGTCAATCTCTGGATCCACAAGGTGCAATGCTCTTGTTGATTTAGAATTCCAAACTCTGGTGAGCATACACTAAAACAATTCCACACAAATCCTAAAGAAAACTTGGCTTCAATACCAATATGATCAATAAATTGCCTTGGAAATTTAAGTGAACAATTCATCACAACGTATCTTTGTTATGTTATTGCAAATAAAAGAAGGGTACACTATATTGCATAGTGATTACTTATGAACGAGTTATAATATTAGAAGCTTACCGCTTACATCATTAAAACTAACTAAGAAAATAATCACAAAGCTATAGTAGTAAACCACATAACACCATGGACACCAAATTTACATGATAGAAACCTGTGAAAGAAAAACTCCAACAAAAGTTAAAGGATTGTATTTTGTTCTTATTATTTTCATATTTACAAAGTAAGATGCAAAGAAAAAAATCAACTCACTATGGAGTGAAAGCCACTGTGGTCTAATATAGGCTACTATGAGGTCTCTTCCTTCCTCTACTCTGCTATGATATCCCAATCTTTGAATTGCTCAACTATGGAACAGAAATTACTAAGATAGGAATAGAACCTCTTTCTCTCTTGGTGAATAAGGTTTTAACACCCTCTAATAGTCGCTAGGGTTAGGGTTTTTGCATTCCGCACTTTGCAATTAGTGGTTAGGGTTTTAAGCTCTCTAAAATCTTCTTGGATAGCCATATGGATCTGCACCACATGTGTGAGTAACATGGCTTCCACTTGGAACTATAATGGACAAAATGGAAGGTCAACTTGTGGGGAGCCTAACTCCTTCATACGCACTCTGGTTGAGAAGCACTTTATACCATTGGAAAGCTCTCGAAAAACCCTACAACAGAGTTAAGAGATGAAGTTTCAAGAGATTGACCACAAAAAATAATGTTTAAGGCCCGAAAATCACTCAAAAGTTCAAGGCCCAAAATTGCTAAAATTCAAGATCCATCTTTAAATGGCCCCAACAAGGCCATAAGCTCAAATTTTCCACTCCATATAGCACCAAGAAAGAGAACAAATATTATAATGATCCATTTCGGATCACTTACCTCATAGTATGAAATGACTCCATTAGAATAAATATTATATTCCACATCTCCAATCTATTTGCATTCTTTCCTACATGGTATTGGAACATAATACCAACTCTCGTGTATGTGAAGATTAGAGTTTGGAGGAGTGTTGTGATTACTAACTAAGACGAAGACACAAAATTCCAAAGAATTTAAGAATTAGAAGGCTTAAAAATTTTCAAAGGTTTAGATTTACAAGAAATAAGATGAGAGATAAGAAAAAAATTTAAAAAGATACCTACCAAAAATAAGAGCACACATAGACCACATGACAACCCTGTAGCGAAGCACCTACACATGTCAATGGTGTGAAAGCTTACAGCAAAGCACTTCTACACTATAAGGAATCTCTTGACCAAAAAAGGTGGCAAGCCCCCGACAACATCCTATGTTACGAGGAGGACAAACTCAGAGACTATTCCAACAAGTGCCCAAAAGCAACACAACTCAAATAAAGTTGAGATTCAAGCCAAATCTAAGAAACAAATGAGCATAAATAGGTCAAAGGGACTGCTACATACATCAAAATCAATACATAGTGGAAATGCAAGTGCATATCCTATAAAAGCATATCTAACCTCCAAGGTCAAAAACCTAGAATCTAAAGTTTATCTTCTAGAAAATAAAAAGATACAAAGTTGGGAGTCCCAAAGGAGAAAGGATCCCTCGTCAAAGGGACTGCTACATACATCAAAATCAATACATAGTGGAAATGCAAGTGCATATCCTATAAAAGCATATCTAACCTCTAAGGTCAAAAACCTAGAATCTAAAGTTTATCTTCTAGAAAATAAAAAGATACAAAGTTGGGAGTCCCAAAGGAGAAAGGATCCCTATCAAGAACTCGAGAACCTATAAAATTAAAAAATGTCTCAACTGAAGGTATTTGGGTAATGTGCTCAAGATCTAGAGGTGCCATCGCCTACTTATGAGCAGGAGGAGAAGCTGCTAACCTCCAAGTTTATACGCATAGTAGGTGGATATCTCCTACCATTTCAATCCTAAGCAAAGAAACTCCTAATGGAAGATTGTCCAAATGAATTGGAAGAACTAGAAGATGAATTGGAAGAATTGGAAGATGAATTGGAAGAATTGAAAGATGAATTGGAAAATTTGGATGCAACCTACTACCTCGAAGAGGCCGTTCTTTGTTGAGATCTAGATGAGAGGGAAAAAGGGTGTCTATTGTGAACGAAAAGGTTGTCTCGAGCCCAAACTAGACACTTTGAGGGTCTCCCCGTGGTCTCAAGGATCTAGAAGCTAAGGTGGAACTGCTCTATGCTTGCCTCTTGGTACCATTCTCTGTGACCACCAAGGAGGTGATCGTACTAATAGTGTCCTATGGTGGGGGTGGTCTAAGCGAAGACAATCTAAGGTCAAAAACCTCCCTCATGTATAAAGCCAAGCACCGTTGGTTCAAATACCTAAAGAAGATGGAGAGGATGTTTTATAGCTGCCTAAAAACACAATGTATTGACCTCAAATCTCATAATAGATGGGACAAACAAACATGGTGTCATGCCACTTAGAAGAAGACGTGTCAAGCCTATTAGAAGAAGACACACCATGCCTACTCACAAACAAAGGATTTGATTCCATATTTGCGACTCTCTAATAACTGATCTAGAAGAGCACAAAAAACCCTAAAACTTGACAAAGTAATGCATAGACATTAAGCAGAGAAAACTCGAGTGTAGAAACCCCAACAATGTTACACACAAACCTAACTTTTGAATCCAAAAAAATGCATAATTATTTGCAATCATGCAAAGCAAACAAGAGGACAACTCAAAAGAGCACATAAAGAAGAGCAACCCTAGTGAGAAAACAAAAACTTAGAAGAAATTTATTTGCAAGTAGGTATATTTTTTATTTTATTCAAGAAGGCGTTTTTCCAAAAAAATGAAGAGGCACAATGAATTTGGAGAAGTTTAACAAGTTTAACATCAAAAAATTTCACACTTGGAAAGTAAGATTGCAATTATATGTAATGAACATCAATATATGAAGTGTAGTGAGCTAGTGTTGCAAATATTTTATCAGCGTGGTTCATAAACTCGTGTTATTGTAAAAATTGGCAAATTATCAACCAAATATCAACAAGCTTTAAAACATACAAAAATATTCATTTTTTTTAGATCAAGCAAAAATGCAATAACATATACCAAAGAATATAACCAGTCTAATCTCCTATGCAAAGCATCAAATAAATCAGTAAATTAGAATGCAAGAAATAAAAGAGACGAGAGGACAAATTTTACGTGGTAAAACCCCATAATGGGGAAACATCCATGGAAGTTGGGCTTCTATTCTTTAGGCAAACTCTCCAATCTTACAATGCTTGAGCATCCCCACATATGTGTGACCTTACACTTCATCTATGTCTAATAGGGCCTCCTTCACCTCAATTATATATGGGAGAATAGAAGGAGGACAAATCCCATGATGCATGTGGGATAAACCCTTTTTATAAAACAGTTAGTTATTGAAGAATAACTTGGCCTAATAATCTAAGTTTACAAAATGCCTTATGCATGTACATGAGACCACTAGGCAATCATTAACACATTCTAACAATATTCCTCAATTTTTTTATATATAATAACAGAAACACCAAATAATCACATTTCAATGTGAATATGAAAAAATATTGATATATAAGGATGCATTATATATCAAAATATACATCGTACATTAATTGTTTGTTGTCATCGAGTCAAAACTCAAAATTTGAACAAGCAATACAAAATTACATCAAATGTATCTCTCATGATCCATCTACAATCTACTATCAATTCCAACTAACCCTTTTATGAGTAAAGGTAATGAGTCTTCCTCTGGTAGTGGTAGGTCTTGCACCTGTAGTTGAACATCTGGTGGTGGGTGTAGAGACTAAGGTGGGCAACTAATCCTTTCTCAATCTCCTCTAATGGTTGCTCAAGAACATCTTGTGGTGTCATTTGCTCCTCCTCATCTAACCATCCAGAAGACTCTTCCAGAACAAACCCTTGAGTCTCCATCGCCCAATCAACGGTAGGGTTAATGTCCTCCAAGCAAACGGCGTCAACTATCAACTAGTCTCTCTAATTGCTTCACCCACATTGATATTCCACCTTGTTACACATCTTTGAGTGTATTTTTTCAAATACACTCTAATTACACTTGCAACCGAAAGAAAAACATGTCTATCTCAACACCTAAATGGAAAAATTCTATAATTGTAGTGCTTTCCACCAAACAACTACAATATTTTTTTTCAAAAGGAAAAGAAATGAATTATGCCTTCACTACCAAATAGGAAAAAAATTCAAAATTTGTTATTAAAATTTAAATTGATTACCTCGCATTGTAGTTTTCCTTGCCTGCACTACCTTGTCCACTCCAAACAATCTATTTATGTATGATTGTATGTTCATTTGCAACAAGCAACAAGCAACAAGCAACAACCTCTGAATACATATAAGGGCTCCTTGAACCTCATCGTTGAAATTAAAATACCGATAGTAAGAAAAAACAAGGTTGAAGTAAAGCCCTACGGCATGGATGGGACAATGGAGCAATTAGTGTTGAGAATTATAGCTCGAACAAAAACTTCCCCACAGGTTCCATGTGAACGTGTGAGAAGTAGTTCGAGATATTTTCAAAAAGTAATTCTATTTTCAAAAAGTGATCCATTTACGACAAGTAAATTCTATTTTGTAATTCACTTTAGTTGAAAAGTGAAAGTCTTATTTTTAGCAGTTGAGTCTAAAAAGTGTATTTCATGCATGCATGACTTAGACTAGGAGTAATCTCAGAAATAGATTAGGGTTTTGGTCTCAGCTAAAACTATAAAGACAAGTCAAGATAGAGAGTTCATATACACAAGAACACTTGAGCAGTTGAGAGACAAAGAGGGCGAGAGAGCAATCAGCTAGAAAGAGACGTTTCTAGGAGCATGCAATCTCGTAATGTTCGGTATAGCATACAGAAGAGTTATGTACAGTCGTATGGACAATACCGCAGGAATCCATGCAATTGTATGAATAGAGTCGTACCGTACAGTGGGCCATACTGTTCCAACAAGGTGTTTCGCTCAATGTGAGGTGTTTTTTGGTATCCATGCAGTGTTTTTTTTTGGGCAGCTTGTGGTGGTTTCCTTCTAAGCTTTTTGAAGGAGTAATTACCTATGTTGTGTGAAATTAATTTTTATGCTTCTGCTATTTGATTTCTAGCTATTTTGTGATTAATGCTATCTGAAGTTTATTTATGCATTAATTAAATTCAGCAATCTACTTGTTTGATTGAACATAAGGACTTTGGTCACCTAGGGCTGGGGAATTTTCACAATTTGTTCCCTTGTTCATCAATCAAATGCCCAATCATTACTATGTGTCTCTCATATCTATCATCACCCTTCTCTTCATAATAAGAATGGATAGCTTCTTTAGCCCTATCCATGGCCTCATACAGATAACCCATTGTGGGCTTATTACCATCAACTAAGTAAAGAACCTTCACCAAGGTTTGCTAATTTTACATACCTCCTCTACTCCTTCCTATAAATAAGCTCGGTACAATGGTTTAGAAATAAGCCATCCTTCTAACTTCTCATTAAATAAACTAGTAGCAAGGAGAGATTGAAGGTAAATGACACTAGTAGCAAATCATAGGAAGGCAAGATGCACCAACTCTCCATTTCGTGTGAATTTCCTCTTTAGGCCAAGAATTGTGGCATGATTATATATGAATTTAATGACATTCATAGTTGATTATATCCCCTTCTTGATAAAGCAAATTTTGATGATATCCATGGGCATCAAATCGATGCAATGGGTAACACATGGAATCCAAAAAAAATGTGGGGTGCCTCTCCATTAACATTTAGATCACTGCCACATAGTTAGTAGCATTGTATGCTACCAACTAAACAACATATCGCTTACCTATGTCCCAGATCAAGTCTTCCAACAAGTTACATAATAATGCAACATCTTTCACATATGTGGATGCATCAATGGATTTATAATAAACATTGTCCCCTAGGGCAATTAACCAAGAAATTTAGGAGGGTCTTGCCCTTCCCATCCGTCAAACTATCAGACAATGTCATGCATCCAATGGTTTCCCATAATTATTTATAGTCCTCCAATTTAGTCTTGATGTCTTCCTTTTCCTTTTGAACGATTGCCCCCCTCAACTCATCATAAGTAGGGCCTTTATATCCTAGGCCAACAACAACAATAGCATCCCACAATCTCTGGTAGAGCAGATTGTTCTTGGCAATGCTAAATGATACGTCATTCCATAGGAAACCCCTACCCACAACCTTATTTGTTTCTTCCTCCTTGTTTTCAACAATTGATTTGATTGAAGGTTGTGGCCCAACACCTATTATGGGAACAAAGGAAGGTGATGTTCTTACGGAAGGTGAACTTATGGAGTCCCTCTCATTCTCTCCCCCTCACCCCCCTGTAACCCGAAATATACTTGTGGTTCTACTTCTTGCTATTCCTCCAGTGACAAGTTCAAGCCACATAACATCTTTTTTTTCCTTCTTTATAGATTGATTTCTGAATAGTTTCATGAGCTTGTTGCTGCAAATCTACGGATACACTGGTACAGAGATCAACCTCATGTCTCGGGATTCTAACAAGGTGATATTTCAAATGGCCAATCCCTTCGTTTACCTCATTTTCACAATGCTTGCCCCTCCAAAATCCACTTGAAGGCTCTCCAAATCCCTCTAACAGAGAGAAGGAGGAGAAAATATCATAAAGAATAGGTTTCCAACCTCTTTTTAGCACCAACAGTAATTTGCCATCAACTCGCAATTCAAATTCGTAAAAATGATTTCAGATGATTGTGATAATTTCCAAATTATCTTATTTCACAATAATTTCAAGTAGATATATCATTTCGTTGTGATTTATTGGATTTATTACCATAAATTAGATAAATCAGCGATAAAAGCGAGTATTTTGTGAACATGAGCAAAGGAACAACCAAACAAACATAGAATGATAAATTAATCGAATGGACATTAAAAGATGACACGGCAAAATCAATTATTGGTTTAGGTATAAGGATGACAAAGAGAAACCAATTATTGGTTTCTCTTTGTCATATTATTGGTTTCTCTTTGTCATCCTTATACCTAAACCAATTAAACACTTAACTTCACCATTTAAATCTATCAAAAATCTCAAAGGAAATTTGCTAATAATTAAATAAACTACTTGGATCAAAAGCTCACAATGTAAAGTTACTTTTAAAGACAAAAAAAAATTGATTTAAAATGAGCAAAAGAGATTCTATGTCTACTCATGTTAATGCGTCAAAGGCATTAATAAAACAAGAAGCAAAAGTCTATCAATTGGGTCTAGCTCAGGTGGTTGAGAGGAAGCATTGTTGTCCTCCCTACCCAAGTTCAAACACTGCTTGTGACATGTTTGCTCTTAGTGAGCCAATCATTGATTAAGGCTCTTCGTGAGCCATGAGGAATATCTCACCCTTGCTTCCACGTTGAAGGGTGAGGTCCCTGGTTAAATGTAAAAATAAACAAGCAAAAGTGGGTATCGTAACACCTCATATTGTACGAGGTTCCACTTTGTCATTTTAATCACATTGATGGAGAATCACTACTAGTTCCTTGGAGGTCTTTGGCTTGGGGGAGTCTCGCTTCTTCTTGGTTGGATGATTGTGCTTGCTACTTGGTGGTCTTCTCACATGTGCTTTCCTTGTTGATCACCCATTGATTGCACTTTGGATGGTTGTGGAGCATACTATCTCATTATGGTGTGGTTTGGTATATATGCTTATCTTGGATATGGATGATGGTCTAAGCCCCCCAAAAGGTTAGATAATGGTGTTAGGAGGTAGATGTTTCATAATGTTATTGATGTTTCCAAGTCACTTCGTTCCTAGTGACTTGGTGTGTTGATGTATGATGTTAGTGTCACTCGGAGGGGTTTTTCTACATGGTCCTCAGGTGTTGGATGTGTGATGAGGAACACACTTGATGATTGGATGGGTTCGCACTTTGTTATGTCCCCTTCTCTTATGATGTTACTATGGTGGAATGATTCATGTTGCCTTTGTGGGATTTTCCTAGGTGATATAACTTAATGATGTAACATTTGATAGACATCACCTAGCGGGAAATGTGTTTGATGATGTTAGTACCCTCATTTATATGTTATTTTTTAAGTTTGAGTTAGAAGGGGGATATTACATATGATTTGATGATGATATAACATTTTTCCTAAGGTTGGATGATGACTTTTGATGTAATAATCCCTCGACGGTGGTGCACCTTTGGTTGGGCTTTATGTTTTGTTCTTATCATGGTGGGGTTTTGCTAGAGAGAACATCTTTTATTGACATGGTACAACTATTTATTAGAATGCACCCTTCATTGGCACACATGTTCATGGTGATTAAATCAGTTGGTTGACTATTTGGAAGGGGACTATGGTTTTATTTCAGCATTAACCTTTGTCTACACATGTTGAGGTTGATTGCACTATTCAATGGTTAAATTAATCTAATTTATCCAAATTAAGATAAATAGCTTGGGCACCCTACTTCATTGGCTTATTTTTCACACTTGGGGTTAGTTGGAGTTGGTTGAGGCTTTCTAGTGGTGTGCCCCCCTTATTGGGCACAATTTCCAAGGTATGCAATATTTTATTTGTTTCTTGGAGAAGTTGGAACACTTCACTAGGGCACACTCCCTTGGGTTGGTTGGACATTTTATGGCATGGCATATGGAGGAGTATTTTATTAATGAGTTCTAACCACCTTGGCACATTTCCTGGGTCACACTTTTCATTGGAGAGTATTTTATTATTTATGGGTGGTTGAGGTAGTTGGACATTTTATGGCATGGCATATGGAGGAGTATTTTATTAATAAGTTCTAACCACCTTGGCACATTTCCTAGGTCACACTTTTCATTGGAGAGTATTTTATTATTTATGGGTGGTTGAGGTAGTTGCATGGCACATTTTTCTAGGGTGCACCTCTCCTATGTGCTCTCTCATCTTTATTGCATGGATATTTCAGCTACAATTGACATCTTTTGACCTTCTTGCAAAGCGACCTCACCTCTTCGACTTGGCACATATATTATTTTATTTGAGGTGATTATGGAGGGCATTTATTAGGAGGCGTGTGGCATCCTTAGAGGGACACGCATATGGCTTTTGCATGCATACTACTTGGCCTTCTTTCTATTTTTGAAGATTCTTCTTGGAGGCCACACATGTTGAAGGTTTATTCCTTTCTATTTTTGAAGATAATATTGGAGGGTGCACTTATGGAGACTTTTACTTTCTATTTTATGCTTTGAGCATATCCTTTCTTATGGAGCGCTGCAGCGACTTAGCATTTTGCACATTCATTCATGGAGTTGGTTGCCTTGGGATTCACACATGTGGATTGGTTGCATGCATCTTGTGGACCTCTTACTATTTTTGGAGGAGGTTCTTCTGGAGCATTCTCCTAGGAGGATTATTATATTGTTTATTCTCGTGTGCATTCTTGGAGGACGAATTTCATGTAGACTGTGTTGTCGATTGCAGCTTCATGAAGCATTCTCCAGGTTGTTCTCCTCTGGACTGAGTTGAGATGATCTGTGAGAGAGCCCATGTGATGGGTGTGTCATACTCCTCTGGACTGAGTTGAGATGATGTGTGGTCTCTTGTCGTGCTTCTCTGGATTGAGTTGAGACGACTTGAGATGGTCTCCTATCAGACTCCTATGGACTTAGTTGAGTCGACTTGAGATGGCTCTCCAAATGGTACTCCTATGGACTTAGTTGAGTTGATCTGTTGAGAGTGGCGTCCATGTGGTTGAGCACAGGTGGACGTGTCCCTAGTGGTTGAGCACTAGAGGATGTGTTGATCCTTGCTATATTGTCTAAAGAGTAAGATTTATTGTGTAACCCTAATTGTGTAAAGGGTACAAGTCAACCCCACCATGTAAAGATAATTAATATTGTATAAAGATCAATTATATTATTTAGTTGTACAAGTCGGCCCTATTGTGCCAATAGATACACCTATTGTTGTGTTAGGTCTTGTATAAATAAGAGAGTAGATCCCCATTGTGGATCACTCACACATACTTCATTGTAACATTCTCTCAAGCTAAGTGTATGGCTGAAGTGCGCACTTCTCTTAGGTTCAAGTTTCAAGGTCATAGAGCACCCTCTTATTTGCTCTAGGGTTTATGGTGTGGGGGATCTTCTCTTGACTCTATAGTAGAGTATTGTTGGGTTTTTCCTTTGATTGAGAAGGGTTTTCCCAAGATAAACTTTTATGTTCTTGTGCATGGTTATTCTTCTTGTGATCTGAGTTACTGCAGCTATTGTATATTGTATTGTTGCATTGTTTATGGTTCAAGTTCATGCTAAATTGAAATAAACTACATGTGCTTGAGCTAAGCATTAAAATTCAACAGACTACATATGATTAAGTAATTACTATAATTTGTTATGTGGTTGCATTAATTCTACAAGCATACTCCCCTTCGAGATCACAAATGTTATATCAACCAAGGCAGACAAGGTTCTTCCAAGCTAAGATTGTTTTGATTCAAGGAAGGAGTGGAGAAAGTAAGGTCATAAGAGTAGAGGAGCTTAGAGCATAACGAATTTTTCGGCCAGACTGTTATCCAAGAGGAAGCTCATGCCAGAAAGAATGGAGGAAGGAAATACACAACCAAGGGAGAGATCAAGGCCAAGGAAGGACCAAAGCAATGGCAGCACCAAGGGACTATCAACTTTGGAGGATATCCAACAGAAAGGAATTACAGGCATCAGGTATCAATTTTGAGGAAAACCGATGGTATAGTCTAATTTTCAAAGCATGCAGAGTAGTTGGTGAGGAAGACAAAGGAACATAGCTCCAGTGCCCTATTCACTCGAGACTAAGACTAAATATTTTTTTCCTTGCAACTAAGTTAGAACAAAAAATCAATAAACTTTTGGCAGAATTGGAGGTGTTGATGCTTTTGTAGCATCGAGAGGCATTCCCACTTGTGGAGTGTGGTGAGAATACCTTCCTCGGTAAAAGGGAGTGTTGATTTTTGTAGCTTCGAACAGGTATTTTCACATGACCCTAGGTATTGGGCATGTGGGAATCGTCGTGAGCACCACATCACACTTTCGGTTTGGTGAAAACCCCCTTGGATTTCAGCAGGGGCTTCATGAGTTTGGTGATGAGCTTTATGGGCTTGTGTTAGGGCTTCACACCCACAAGGAAAACCTAATTTGATATTGACTTGTGGAGGAACTTCTATGGTGACCCTTAAGGATTGTATATAAAGTAGAGAGGTCATTGTGACATTACATATCATGTAGAGTGTGTGGAGACATGATGGAGCTAGTATAAGTGAGTTTGCACTTGTGCTAGGAGGATCGGTGATCTCAGCAAAAGAAAAGTCTGCAAGGTGGCAAATCTGGCCCAAGAGAGAAAAGCGAAGAAGGTCGCACGTGTGGAGCGAATTTTTCGTACCATACGCAGTTTGCAGGACGACGAAGCACGTATATACACGAGTTGCAGATGGACGAATCGTTTATAGGGTACACACGGTTTGCAGGAGAGAAAACGGCGTATATACGCAGGTTGTCAATTGGTGAATCGCGTATCTGAAGTTTATGGGCAGGTACTGACCCGTACAAGCTGACAGGTGACATCAACAAGCCATATAGGTGATCTACAGCAAATTCGTGTGCAGAGGAGATTTTCAGATATTGTTGAGGTTTGCTTTTCTGATTTGTATGGTCATTGGAGAACAAGGTTGTTCTCAGTTTTGATGACTTTCAAGGACAAGGTTGTCCTCGGATTTTGGTGATATTGTATTGGATGGGAGGGCTGGTTTTGCCCACAAGATTTCTGATGATAACAAGATTACAGAACTGAAATTGTGTCTCATGTGTATTGATGATTCATCTCTGATCTTTGTGTTTCCGATGCATATGTTTTCAGTCAATAATTTCAGTGTAAAGTTGTTCAGTCATAACAGCAAGGGTTTTACTGTTAGATCACTAGGAAACAATTTTCAGATCTGAAATTAGTCACATAGAGTTGCATGTGAAAATTGACAGGGGGTGCATAAAGAAGAGAAGGAACAAGAGCATGAGAAAGCATTGAAGTATCTACTAGAACTTGAAATTTCAACACATCATATCAGTCAATTGGATAAATTGGTCAGGGAGGTCAAACAAGAAAGCGAGAAGATTCTAAACCTGTTAAGCAGATTGGCAACATGATAGGAAGAAAGCTTAGACAGGGTTTTCTTTCTCTGCAAAACTTTATCTTATTGCTGCAGCAAAGCACATAGAAAAGAAGTCTTATTTACCTTCTAAGGAGAGGCTGCATCTTGCTAGGATTTGATCTTGGATCTATTGAATAAAGTGGTCTAGCACATTTTTGTATCCTCATTATGGTGTCATATCCCACGAGTTGTGACCTCCAAGAAATTTGTATACTTTTTCCTTACTACCCCCCCCCCTCTCACATGCAATCTAGAGCCTCAAATATTTGCCCAGGATTACACATTATTTGTACCATGGAGGAGGTCAAATTAGTGGCTATAATGCACAGCATTTGAACATGTGCAGGAGTGATTAACTCACATCATATGATCATAGCAGAAGGAGCATTTTAAAAAAGGAGCGGGCACACTAAATACATACATTAAGCAGGCACTCAAGCACAACTGAAGATAGTGAGGAACGGGATAAATCCAGGTTTCAGAACAGAAAGAAAACAAAGTGACCCTCTAACTCCCTCTCCCTCCAACTCACCTCCCTCTCTCTATCACACAGACACACAGTCATGAAAGCACATACACATGGTACAACTATCTTAAAAATAAATATAATCTTTTCAACAAAGAAAATAAAAATTACCATTTACAGTCGCTTTCATCAATAGCATCTGCAAGCTCCCCGGGTATGCATCGCCATTTTTGACAATCATCACACAGTGCCCATCCCACTCTTGGTTGTTCACACTGCCCCTTTACATTCTTGTCACACTTCCTAACCGCATTCGCAATCATGTTTGTTCCTTCCTCGTTGACACCACTTGAAATGTCCTCTCCGACTACTCCATTGTCGCAACCTACCATTCTCTGTCTCTCTAAAGTTTTGTTTTCTAACAAAAGATTCTCTGTGAGGTCCTGACTGAAATTTGAAAGTTCAGGTTTTAGTTCACAATTCGTTTGCACACTTGAGGAGCTGTGCACTGTCTTCATAAGTGAGGCAGCATCAGTAGAAGAATCAGATTGACCTTTTATTCCATCCAAGTCCCCAACATCCTCTTTCTGCTGTTCTGTTGTTCTAAAAGAGTTAGGATCGTTGTTACTTGACAAGCTACATAAAACTTCACCCGGTTTATCATTATTCCTTAAAGAATTCCCCAAACCTTTTCGTACACAATTACTCTTATGATATAATGATTTTTTATCACTACTGTTATTCTTCTGTCGAACAGCTTTCCTCTTCCTCTCGTGTATACTGCTCATCAATTCAGTTTTTTTGTTTCCTCCACTGATATTTTTTACATTTTTCCTGGCTTGGTTTTTACCATGTAGCAGCATACTTTCCAATCCCTCAGTTTCAAACGATACATGTTCAACAGCTTTTTCTTTAACAGATATTGCTGTATCTTTGCCCTCAAGTTCCTTTGGCTCAGGACTAGCCTTTCTCTCTGTTTGACCTGGGAGCAAATCCTCGCTAACAAATAACTGATCACTGCCATCTGCATCTAAAAGCTTTCTTCGGTTTTGTAAATTTGAATTCCTCCATTGTGTATAGATACTCTTCTCTGCTTTCTTCCATTTGCTTTTCCTCATTTTTTTCACAGCATTTCCATCCTGAAGCATATTTACACTTCCCACAGTAACTTCTGTAACATCTAGACCTGCTTCTGGAAACTCTGATTTCCCTTTTAATTTCCCTTTTCTCTTTGCTTTCCTTTTCCCTAATTCTTGCTGTCCAACTATTCCAGTAGGATCGGCATGTGAGGTTGCTGAAATCATATCATGCAATTCATTGTCCCTGTGTTCAGTTCTGCAAGGATCTAAAGTCTCTATGCTCATCCCTGATTTTGCAAATTCATCTAAATGCATCTCTGCTGTCCTTGTTTCTGGATGAAGAATTATTTTTTCAGACTGTTCCTCAAATTTCAAAATCTCCATATTCAATTTCTCGGACCCGTCTTTAATATCAATTAACTCCCTTCCATATTGAAAACCTTTCTGGCTATGGAGCTTCCCACATGAAACAGAACTGCTTAGGGTTTCTGCCAGCCCCATTCCCGGATCAATGCCACACTTCTCAATCTTGGGCACACCAGCATACTCGTTGCTTCTACTTTCTTCAAGTGGCTTTGTCCTGGTGTCAATTGAATTTCCATGCATGTCCTGCATGGTGATTGCAACCTGTTCTTCATGACTGACATCATTCTTGTTTTCATGAATCCTGTAATCAAAATCATTTTTATCACTGAATCCTTTAGAAGATGTCTCTGTTTTAATTGCTTTCTTGATATAGTATTTAGTTTCATCCATGCACATTGTCAACTCGCTTGAATGTTGATCAGCCGCATTTTCCTCTTCTGCTTTTCCCGGTGATTTTTGAACTTCAAGGGGCCAGTAGCATGTTGATTGATCAATAGGAGACTGGTCTCTCTGGATTTCCAGACACTCGTGCTCCTCTTCAATGTTCTTTTGATTCATGGTTCCTCCTCCAGAACCAACATCTCCATTGAGGCATGACAACTCCCCCCCCTGAACATCTCCATTGAGGCATGACAACTCCCCCCCCTGAACATCTCCATTATCTAACCCAGAATATTCAAATCCACTGGATGCTACTACAGACTCTAGTTCGTGCAAAACATCTTTGTTATGCTTGATATTTGTCGTTTCTGCAAAATTTCTACAGCTACCAGCTGTAGAAAAATTTACCTGCTCTAGTTGCCCAGTGTCACAAAGCTTCCCAGATTGCTGCCTTCTTACACCAGTCCCTTTTTTTCTCCCTCCTTGACTCTGGAGTACCTCAGCTTCAATGTTTGTCCTGTCTAATTCAGTATGTAAAGAAGATGGCTCAGACTTCAGAGTCTTTCCTTTCTTCTCCGGGCCTTCCTTTAAGTTTTCAAGGTCACCCCATATGGTGGACCTCACAGTCTTGCATATTGTACTGCGCTTTCCAGTCATCTTATTTGAAAAAATTGAATTGCTTTTATCAAACAACGAATCTTGAACTATTGGTTTCTTACATATCTTCCCATGAGCTCTGCTTCTAGTGCTTCGACCACTTATTTCACCAGCAGTGTTTTTATTTGACAAAAAGATGGCAAATGTACCGTCTGTGTTAGTAGCTTCTGAAGGTGATTGATATTTTAGACTACCCTCGTTGCTGCCATCCGTTGGCAGTTCTGTAGAAGGCACTAAACTACTGGAATAGATTGGTTCGTCAATGACATCAGCTTCTGGACATGTTGACGTAGCAGGCCCTTCAGATTTATTTGTAATCAGCAGATCAGCTCCACCACCACTTGAGGATACAAATTCTTCTAAATTTGGAGCACCTGAATTTTTCCTGGACACACGTTTTCTTGAGCTGTTAGCCTTTCTCCGCATGAATGATTTAGAAACAATTGGTTTAACGTATATTTCTAAAGGAGTTTGTGCCAAAATCGCATCCCCCTGATTCATCGTTGCTTCCCCTTCTGTTTCCAAAGCAAAGTCCATCTTTCCAGACATGTCAGGACAGAGTTGTCTCTCTGGTTTTTCAGCCACCACCTCTAAATCCTTGCTAGTTTCTTTAAGAAAGGTGCTTCCTGCATAGAATGCATCGCTTTCTCTAGCAATCTTATTTGAGCAGTCCTTTTTAATTTCAAAATCTTCAACACTCCCCAGATTGCTTATAACCTGATTTGAGCTCATTTCAAAAGATATGCCTTGGCAGAGTTCTACCTTTGATTTTTCAGCCAACTCCAAGTCCCTGCTGGTCTCTGAGAGAACAGGCCAATCTCCCTGTGCATTGCATGGCTGATTTTCTCTACCCATCCCAGCTTTCCTTTGATTTTCAATTTCATATCTGTCTCTAGATACTGCATCAGATCCCTCATCCTCTCTAGCATTATCATTCGGGCATTCTTTTTGAATCTCGTATTCCTCAGTACATGCCGCATCGCATACCTGCTCCTCTCTAGCATTATTATTCAAGTTTTCCTGCAGAATTCCATCCTCTCTCGTCCCAGATTGCGGGAACAAAGAGACTGACTTCTGCTCAAACGCATCCATATCAGGCACAAATTTGACAGCCTGCCCAATATCGGCACCAATGCCAGGCCGGGCATCAAAAGAGGTATTGATTCTAAAAGGATCCACATAGCGCTCGAACATATCGGAAGCTTGCCTGGTATGAATTAACACTGGGTACTCGCCATCTGAATAATAGTCATAAGGAATCACAGCCTCCGATTGTGCCCTCAATCGGCTAGAATCAACTTCACCGTCACAATCACCTCCATGATTGATTTGCCGAACGCCTAAAACGTCCTGCGCACTTTCTTTCCTCGTAAGCAAAGATGCCCCCATACAATTCTCCAACTGATGACCGTTAAAACTCGTTAACAGCAAAACTTCAGAGTCTGAAACAGGGGGTCTCAACCACTCCGGAAACCCTGCATTTCCAACCTCCTCCATTTTCCCCCTTTTGCCACCACCTCACAAAACAACTGCAATCGTGAGGTCGGTCTATACCCCTACTTCACCCATCAAAATAATTTCCTGCCATTTTCATCTCATAAAATAAATGACGACAAAACCCTGTAAATGGCTGCAGAAGCTTCACTTACAGAGCGGATCATGACACCGGAGCTCCAACATAGAAACCCTCGTCCATATCATTCATTTTTTAATGCGAGAAAACAAACGACGGAGAAATGGTTTGAATTTTTACAGTACCTGAACAAGACCTGCCTGCGAACAAAGTGTGTCCAAGGGCTGATCCGCCATTTCTCCACCTGCATCGCCTCGCTCGTGTGGACTGGGTTGGGATGGGAAGGGAAGCACCCGTCATGAATAGATTGATCAAATTATACCTGTAGCTCATCAATTACTTCACCGGTCACCGTACCAAAGGCCACTTAGGCTTACGACGAAGCTTTATCTCTATCTTAAATATGTTATTAACAATAATATTTTTTATAAATATATCATTATTGGTGGTAAAGTAGAGTTAGAGCGCTTTTTCTCTCTCTTCATTGACTCACTTTCATTTTTCAACCACGTGGTATGTAAATATGAAATTACAGATTTCTTTCCAGAGAAGGAGATTTTAATATTTTTAAATTTATTTTAAGATGAGGTTTAAATGTTTTTATTTTAAGATGAGGTTTAAATGTTGTATGTTTTGGTTTTTTTAATCTATATTATTTTGTTTAATTTTATTCAAAACAACAGAAAATTATTTTGTTTAATTTTATTCAAAACAACAGAAAATCGAGACTTAATCCAAATTTAAGTAGGACTGANAAACACTAAATCAATGTGTTAGAGAGCAGATTTAAATTTATAATATATATTTTAAAACACTAAATCATATATATTTTAGAAACTATTTTAAAACACTAAAACAATATGTTAGAGAGGATATTTAAATTTATAATATATATTTTAAAACACTAAATCATATATATTAAAAATTATTTTAAAATACTACATCAATATGTATGTTTGAGAAATTAACTTGTGATTTTAAAAGTTAAAGGAAAGTATTAAAAGTTTTATAATATATATTTTAAAACACTAAATAATATTAAAAAAAAGAGATTTAAATTTATAAGATTTATATTAAAATGCTAAATACAATGTATTTATTTATATTTTATTTTTAGTATTTCAACCAAATTGTAGTTCCAAAACACCAAATACAATGTATTTACCCTACATGCATTTTTTGCATATTTTTTTTTTGTTTTAAAAGTGTGTGCGCGCTTGTAGAAAGGAAATAAATACACTGGACTCTACGTCGCCACCTGACGATTAACAAGATGTACCCACGACGATCACAACAAGAAGACATAAGGCGCACAACAAGCAACTGCGAACATTTAAACGACAAGACAAAGGACGAATCCATAATAGTGGATTTTACTATTTCTGCACAGGAAAGCAGGGCGTTTAATCTTAGTTCTCTGCTCCGGAGAGAGAAAAGGTCAGATAGGCTCCTGGCCAACTGCTCAGGCAGAAACTAGTAATCTTTGTCAGGTGTGTCGCAAGAGTGGAAACCCTGCCTTTAAAGGGCCCGAGACTCTTGATACGGCACTGGATTCTTTACACAAAAATCAACAGTGAAACTGACTCCCCTCCATCCTACCCTGCAATGGTTCTAACCTTCAAGACACATAAGCAACGCTCAAGCCCAGGTTCTCTTAGGGCTGGCGACTGTCCTGAGGAACAAGGAGGTGCCTATGTCCCGCCCCACACAAGCAGACCACGCGATGCAGGACAACCAAGTACTACAAAATCAAGGACAACCACGACCTCTACGGGAGACGCAAGTCAGAAGGACTCCAACAACAATTACAGACCATTTACACCATTTGACTTCTATTAAACGACGAATTACCAACCCTACCTTAAGGATGTAACTTCGATTAAATGAAATCCCCATTTACTTCTCATAGTAACCTATTGTGCTTAATTCAAAGACATTCCAGGTATTAAAAAGTTACAATAAAATTTCATAATGATAACACCCTTACATTTATATCATGATATCCTTAATGCATTTTATATTAAAAAACTTTGCCTTCATTAACCATCACCTTACATCATAAATGTCATCAATAATAATAAGGCTGCCATGGCATTACTATTCTTGAAACGCCCTTACATTCATATTATAAAAGCATAGCAATAAAACAACTAAATTGCAATAATGTTACCATACATGCTACCATCCTTGCATTGATATTATAAAGCCTTGCAGTCAAATAATTAATAATGCAATATTTGCAGTTATATAACAATTAGTTAAATAACAATTAATGAACATTTAATAACCATATCACTTCAATTTAAATACCTTGCAGTTAACTAACTATAATTAAACTTAAAGGTAAAGAGGCCTTGCAGCCAAAATAATTAATAATGCAATATTTGCAGTTATATAACAATTAGTTAAATAACAATTAATGAACATTTAATAACCATATCACTTCAATTTAAATACCTTGCAGTTAACTGACGATAATTAAACTTAAAGGTAAAGAGGCTTTGCAGTCACATAATTAATAATGCAATATTTGCAGTTATATAACAATTAGTTAAATAACAATTAATAAACATGTAATAATCATATCACTTCAATTTAAATACATTGCAGTTAACTGACGATAATTAAACTTACAGGTAAAGAGGCTTTGCAGTCAAATAATTAATAATGCAATATTTGCAGTTATATAACAATTAGTTAAATAACAATTAATAAACATGTAATAACCATATCACTTCAATTTAATACATTGCAGTTAACTGACGATAATTAAACTTAAAGGTAAAGAGGATTTGCAGTCAAAATAATTAATAATGCAATATTTGCAGTTATATAATAATTAGTTAAATAACAATTAATAAACATGTAATAACCATATCACTTCAATTTAAATACATTGCAGTTAACTGACGATAATTAAACTTACAGGTAAAGAGGCTTTGCAGTCAAAATAATTAATAATGCAATATTTGCAGTTATATAACCATTAGTTAAATAACAATTAAACTTAAGCGTAAGGAGGGTTCTCTCCGAGTAATGCACCCAACCAAATTCGGACTCAGGTTGCCTTAATGAGGCGCTCAGGAGTAAAATAAATAAAGTAAAAAAAAGAGCAGTCATGCTATGACATCTGCGCCCGTTTATTCTTCCAAGGACACGCAAATCAAAGGATGTTGTCATAGTTTTATGGAAACTCCGACAAGGTTTAAGGGTTTACTGCCAACCAATCAATTAAAAACTGTGAAATGCAGACGTGCTTCCCCCTATGCAAACCCACGACCGCACTCTCTGGACAAGGTTTAATTTGAAATAGCTGTGAAGAAGGGATGCAGACGGTGCAGAAGGGCTCGTGCCTAAGTGTAAGGCAATCAATGGTGGAGGAAAGAAACGTTGCGCATCAGCCCCAGAAGGAAATGGTAACGCTTTTCGCAGAGGGTATCACGCTGTGCATGCCAGCTGAAGGGACAATTCAATGGTTCAAAAAAAAATCGTTGGCAGTCTGTTGGGATCCGAAGGGGAGAAACCCAAGATTTCGCGCTGACCGCCATCAAGCAGAGCTGAGGCTTGGTCGGTTGATCCCAGGGTTAAGTGAGTTCGCTGCTGGAAGACGGAGTATAGTTCCTCCCGATATACCAGAGAAAGGATTCGTTTTGGAATAAAAATCACTTTCGCCGTTACATTATACCATGTGAGGGGGCATACAAAACATAACAGGTTTTCATAAGGTAAACAGAGTTGTCACTATCATCTCGTGAGTTTAGTCAATCAAAGTTAGAAGGAAATCTAGGTTAAAGTTCGAGGCAAGGCAAGGGTCGGAACAGAGATGGAATCGCTCCACCTCCCAGGAGTTGACCAATACCCAACAAGAAGACGCACCGGAACCATGATTAATCTCGCAGGTCTGAACTTAAACTCGTCGGTCATAGCCTCCACACCACTGCCAGGACCGCCATCGTTGTCCAGGGTTCTCCTTCTAAGGTTTTCCTAAATTAAAAACAAAAACACAGCCCAAGAAAAAAAACACAACTTCCCATGAATTCTCCGCATCATCTCACAGGATAGTTTGTCTGCATTTACACATGTCCAGGTTTGAAATTAATTTTGACATGACTATATATGAATGTCACTTTCTTATAAGGTACAACTCTATTGATAAAATAATTTTATAACAAATATAAAATAAAAAAACATACATATGTTCATATTGAATTAGCCCCCTTTCACAACTCCCAAAACACATTGAATGGAGACACTTTACCCATCAATTCTATATAAATCAAGTTTCCATTGACCTATGAAATAAGACTATTTTTATTATTTTCTTTTCTTATTTTTTCAAATGTGTAGTTATGAAACCATTTTTAATTCTTTTGGTAAGTTATCATTGACCTATGAAATAAGACTCTTTTTTTATTTTCTTTTCTTATTTTTCCAAATGTGTAGTTATGAAACCATTTTTAATTCTTTTGGTAAGTTAATTGATAACTACTGGGTTAGAAACCCAATGGATCGGCTTGTTCGGGCAGCTCGTTGGCATTGGTGGGGCAGACTCCCATTCGTTTTTTTGGTAGACGTGATTTGACATACGGTTAAACTTGTTAGGACAATCTCTACAAACGCAAAACCTCCACTATATACTAAAAATTGTTATTCAAAAAACCAGCGGCTTATGGAGACATATGATAGAAACTTTGGGCTCCAAAATAAATTTAGGTTTTTTTGAAATGACATATTTTAATTATAGGAATGAGCTAAAGCACTCGCACACCCTCTAAGGGGAATGGGAAACCTCAAAGGCAAAAGAAACTCGGTAAGTTTACATAGATTTGACATCATTTGAGTAAAATTTCTTTTATTTGTTAATTTTAATATTTCAAAAGCTTATTACTATATTTTAAATAAAATATAGTAATAAGAGATTGAATATTAAAATTAAAAAGAGAAGTGACATGTGTACAAATAAGTATTATAAAATATCTTAATAAAAGTTTGAAATATTAAAATTAATAAGAGAAGTGGCATGTGTACAAATAAGTATTGATGACTATAATTGATAAGGATAGGAGGCAAATTGTTTGATTTTTTATTTTTAAAATTATTTTTTTAATTGACAATTAAATGTAAAACCAAGTAAAAATTATCTGTCATATAATCACAAAACAAAAATTTATATTTAAAAAAATTAAAATTTATTTTTCAATATAAAAATTAATTAATTTAATAGATAAATCTTTGGAAACTTACTTTATGGTAACATCTAACCTCTGTCTCGTACAAACATGCACCTACAACACTCTTTATTAGTCCCTGCCGGAAGGCCAAGGGCAGGGACTATAGCGATGAGTTCATCGCTGACTTTCAATTAGTTGAAGGTTGACTTCCAAATATTTGAGAAAATGCTAATGTTTAACTTATAAACTTTATATAAATAATTTTTTTAATAAAAAAATTATGGATTTGTCACAATTTAATTGGCTGGGAAGTTTGAAGTCTTATTGCCGGCTTCGCTTCTTCCCAGGCCAATTCTTAAATGCTTTCATTATAGTTTGATAAATGCGCAATGCCATATATACACCGGAGCATTTGGAATTTGACAGCCCGATTACCTATGCTTTCGTGTGCATTCAAATGCCATAAATGCCATATCTGTAAATGCTTTGACTGCAAATTTTGAAAGTTATGTAGTCGGTTGGGGAATCATATTCAGATTAGAAAATGCAGCAGAGACATTGGTTTCGTCCGAAGGAGGCGATGGCGA
>SNQJ01S0006931.1:242703-286146 GCA_010110895.2 Picea sitchensis | reverse complement strand
GTTGCAGCCTTCTGCTTGTAATGTGTGACAAAATATCAGGTGTTTATGATTAAACACCTGGAATATTTTTGCCTTATGAACATTCTTCCATTTAATTGCATTAAATTCGGCAGGGACTACGCTGCTCCGCTGCCCTTGTTAAAACATGCACCTACAACACTCTTTATTATCATGTTTATCATTTATTATCTATAACCATAGACATACAATACATTTTATTATCATGTTTATTGGTTGTTGTTTACAAATGTGTTCTTATAACAAAGTCTACACTCTATTGAATAGGGGGAGGTTAAGCACGCACTACAATTAATTAAACATTTTATAATTGGCATATGTATTAAATGGGTAAATAGTATTGAATAGGGGAGGTTAAGCACGCACTATAATTAATTAAATATTTTATAATTGGCATATGTATTAAATGGGTAAATAGGAGCGTAATTCGAGGGAGGTTTTTATATTAATATTGTTTTAATAAGAAACATAAAAATATTATAATTATAAATATTTTATTTAAGAATTGGTTCATTATTTTGATGATAACTTTCCATCATGATTATCCACTTGTTAATAAACTTATTTATTTTGAAAAAAAATATAGTAAATTTTTATAAACTCAAGGATTTAAAACATTTTAAAATCCACTTATATATATTAAAATATAATTTATTGGAAATTACAATTGATGTGAAAATGTGAAGAAAAAAACATAGAAATGCATGTTTATAATAAAGAATGAAACACACAAGTTATGTTTTATGTAACTAAATGTGTGTTTTATTTTGTTTTTTTACATACATTTATAACAAAGTATGGTACTTAAACAAATACATATGATTTAATAATGTATTTAAATGTAAATGTAAATAGATATTATTAAAGCAATTCTTGAAATGAGTTGGAGTTTTTTTCCACAGAAAAAATTCCTTTTTATATTCATAACAATATAATAGTTTTCTTTATAACTAGCTTTTTGCTAATGATAGTCATAATCAAAAAAACCAGGTATAACCTTCCAAAACACGACATAACTATGCCAATTCACATCAAAACATTATCCACAATCAAAGTCTAATGAGTGAAAACTCATAAATACATATCCAAAAAGATAACCAAAAAAATGAACATGTAGCTACATATTAGAATAATTTCAAAAAATAGGAAGGTCCCTCATTGCCCTCCTCCCACTGTGAGTATTCTATTTGCCTTGGCAACTTAGAGAGTGCCTTTTTTTATAATACATCTGCCACCTTATTATCTTCTCTGTAGATGTGTACAAATGACAGCTTCCTGAAGTGCTTAAAAGACTCTACAATTCTTTCCTTCCAGCTTTCCAGAGCCACAACCTAGAGGTTTGTCTTCTTGTTGAGCTAGCCTATTATGATCTTTGAATCTCCCAACAGATGTATATCATCGATGCCCAATCTCTGCGCCAGATACAAGGAAGCCCAAGCCCCCAACAGTTTAGCCCGAGTATTTGAACCTTTACCACAGTTGAGCTTCTAATAGTAAAAAGTGTGACTATTTAACATAATCTTGCCTCTAGCCCCACTGATTTTACCACCGAGTTGCATCGCTCCATCAAACCACCTAATATCTCTTCCAGTTGGAAGAATACCTTGTGAATTGCGTGCATAGGGAACTTTAAGTTTTTTAACAAAAGTGTTAACTGCACTTATTACTTTTATGACTACCTTCTGTATGGAAGGAGAACCTGCATCAAAGATCGTTAGATTCCTTTCTTTCCATATATACCAACTAATGAGAGCTGGCATCGATGAATGAGAAGGATTGGATTTTATCCAGTTGTCAAAACAATGAATAACCGATAAACCACTCCATTCCTTTGCTACCTTTAGGAAAATAGTAACATTTTTCCAGACAACAAGAGTAAATGGGCAACTCACAAAAAGGTGCTGACATGTTTCGCTTGTAGATTTGCAGAGGATGCAAAAGCTAGGCCCCTCCCATCCTCGTTTTTGAAGATTCTCCCATGTAAGAATCTTGTTTTCCGCCAATAGCCAAATAAAAATCTTTATTTTTATGGGACATTCCCATTTCCATATCTTTTTGCGCCAACCCTCTACTTTGGTTGTCTAGAGTTTTGTTGCCATCGCTTCATAAACATTTTTTGTCGTGAGTTGACCCATATTATCTCCTCCATTCCATAAAAGGATATCCAGACAATTCTGAAGATTGATGCCCAAATCAATTAAGTTCTTCCTGAACTTTTCCCATTTTGCTGCTTCATCCTCCTCGAGCTCCAGATTGACACCGTCCACCCAGTCCATAAAGAAATCACCCCTCAATGGGACATATCTAGCTTGATACAGATATAAAATTCTAGGATTATTTAACTTATCTATGAGATTGGAGGATAGCAGAGAATCGTTGCCCATACCCAGAATGACATCTCGCCCGAGCAAAATAGACTTCCCGGAACCAGGATTCCATGTTATCCAGCGGAGGATAATCGATAGAGCATTTAAAAGATTTTTCCAAGTTTGTGACCCGCCAGACATGTGCGTCGATGCTGATCTAAGCCACAAATGCACCTGCTCCTGTGATAGATACTTATCTTTAATCACCCTATGCCATATTTCTGGAGACAACAATACTCTCCATAGAGTATTTGCGGCCAGTACCCTGTAGAAGATATATAGATTTCTCAAGCCCCATCCACCCAAATATTTTGGCTTTGTGACAGTTTGCCATCTACACAAATGATAGCTACTTCTATGCTTATTACTTGTCCATAGAAAAGAAAAGATGAGTTTCCTAATTTTGTTTAATACCGACAAAGGAATGTGTCATGTGGCCAACCAATAAACTGGTAAACTTTCTAGTACAGCCTTTGCCAGTATAAATCTTCCTCCTAGTGTTAACAGCCTATTACACCAATGATTAATTCTTTGCTCAAATTTATCAATGAGCCAATTCTAGTCCTTCGATCTATAGCTTGTTGGTTTTAAGAAGTAACCTAGATAAATGAAACCCCCCGATAGATCTGTAGATTCTATCTGGTAAAGATTTTTCCACTCTTCTATGATTTCATTTTGTACACCCGTGTGAAGAAAACTAGACTTTTGAACATTTATTCTCAAACCTGTAGCTTTGCAGAAGGTAGATAAGATTTTTTGTATCTCTATCCATTCACCATCTTCGCATTCATCATGATCATCACATCATCCACGAATAACAAGTGCAAGATCTTCGTCATCCTAGATACTTTGATCCCAGTCAGAGTTCCTTTTTCTTGGCCCTATTTCAACAAAATGTTGAGTCCTTCCAGCACAAGAATGAATAAAAATGGAGATAAGGGGCATCCCTGGCGCAACCC
The DNA here is from genome assembly GCA_010110895.2 of Picea sitchensis. NCBI lineage: Eukaryota > Viridiplantae > Streptophyta > Pinopsida > Pinales > Pinaceae > Picea > Picea sitchensis. The sequence goes on along the minus strand of SNQJ01S0006931.1, from coordinate 282,803 downwards.
TCGCCCACAATGGAATGATTTTGTTGGTTCCTAATTAATCAAAACCGCAAAAACCATTGAAGATATACATCCCAAGATATAGGTAGTAGTAATCCTCCCAAAACCACAATGAAGAAGAATAAGGCGCAAGAAATCCCAGTTGACACAGTCGTATGCCTTCTTAAGGTCCAGCTTCAAAATGATAGCTTGTAGGTGTTTTGTCTTGATGTTGTGTAGATATTCTTGTGTTGTACCGATTGCATCCAAAATCTGTCTTCCCTTTAGGAAGCCCATCTGCTCTTCAGAAAGCGTCCGAGAGAGAATGGGTCGGATCCTCCATGCTATGATTTTTGTAATGAGTTTATAACATAAATTACATAGAGCGATAGGACGAAACTCCTCAAACTTCCTGGAATGATTTGCCTTTGGAATTAGTGCTATAAAGGTAGAATTGATATTCTTTTTTACTTCTCCTATATACCTCGTCTCCTCAACCATATCCAACAAATCCTGACCAACTAGATCAAAATAATGAAGGTAGAATTCGACTGACCACCCGTCGGGCCCCAGGCTCTTTTCCTTTGTAAATCCCTTCAGATCCTCCAGAATCTCCTCCTTGGTGCACGGTTTTTCAAGTTCCTTTACCTTCTCCTCCTTTACCATACGAGGGAAGAGCCTAGCAAGATCGACCTGATCAACTATGTTAATCGGACCCTCTACCTGATAGAAAGATTTAAAATATTTGATAGCCAAAGATTTTATGTCTTCTTGTTTCTGAAAGATCCTTCCCTCCTCATCTTGTATCTCCCACAAATGCTTTTTATTTCTGCGCTGACTAGAAAATCAGTGAAAAAACTTTGTAGTCTTATCTCCACTGGAAATCCATAAGGCCCAACTTTTCAATCTCCATCGTTCCTCTTCCTCCAATAACTTTTTATTACGAGCCGCTTCTAGCTTTTTTACTTTAATCTCATAATCTTCTACCAGCCGATCCTATGTCTTTGAACAATAATGTAACTCTAAGTCTCTCTCAATACTAGCCATCTCTTTAATGTCCCTGTTGCGCTTTTCTCTTAACTAGGTCTTTGAGCGATTTATGAGACAATTAAGCTTACTAATCAGACGATATTGTGCATCATCAAGATTCTGATAAGATATATCATTCCAAACCTCTCTTACCAAAGCATCATAAGAAGCTTCATGAATCCAAGACGGATTAAATTTGAAAGGGTAGGCAACCCCTGTTCTTTTTTCTCCCATCTGCAAACAAATGGGTGGATGGTCAGATATATATGGGTAGTCAACCCATGCTCGAATTCTGTTGAATGATGTGAATAAGCCTTATGCCACATAGTATCTATCAAGTTGCTTAGATATCCCTTTCGAGTCAGGCCTCCCATTCCTCCACGTCGGAACCACCGCATCTTGAGTCACGTCGACCAAGTGGTTTTTTGAAAATAATTGTTTAAAAAAGGCCGCCAAAGGGTCTGTCCGAGCATTTTCTCCCCATATCTCATTTGTATTGGTCGTAAAATTCAAATCCCCCGCCAAGATCAGGTCTTCAGTAGCCAAAATACCGACACTGTCAAGTCTTTCCCAGAACTGTCTGCGCTCCTTGCATGGCCCATAGGTGTTCAATATAACAACTTTTCTTTTCGTCTCCAAGCACATACTTGTGAAAAAAATCCCACCAAGACTTAGGACCGGTGAAATCTCAAAAATAGTAGGATCCCATGTAACCAGCAGCCCACTCGACGTTCCTACCGAACTAACCGCACATACCAACCAATCGGGCCTAAGCAAATTCATGAAGTTCCTAGATTTTCCAGAATCCACCAAAGTTTCTTGCAGTAATACAACAACAGGATGAGTTTTCTCTAGAAGTCTTCTCATGGAGGCTAATTTTAGGGGTCCTCCTACCCCTCTAATGTTGAGGGATAGCAGGATCATGACTTTTCCTGAGCAAGGGCTTTTAATCCTCTAAGCGCCCCTAAATATGAAACTGTAGACTGTGTAGTCGAACTCGAACCCCCAATGCATGCCTTTTTATGCACACTTCACGTTTTTATGGGTGACAGTTCCATCCCTAATCCCCGAGACTAGGATGGGTCGTTCCCGAGAACCAACCCTTTTCTCGAAGAGTCAAATATCTCTTCCATATAATTGGATGGTTGAACTATGGACTTCCCCAAGTATGTAAGAATGTTAATAGAAATAGGTGGTTCCGAAGAGCCTGGGATAAAGGTGGAAAGTAAGTGTTCCAGAGCATTGTCACTTAACCCCAACTCAGCACATCCCAGAAGAAGGGTGGAGTCCTCCTCTTCCATAGAAACTAGAGAAACATCAGAAGTCAAGGGTGGAAACATTTCAGAGTCCTTTGGAACGGTCGTCCGAGGAGGAAAAGAAGGTGGAGACTGAACAATTTCCAATGTCGACTTCCCACCACTTGTGCACTGTCTGAACCCTCACAAACCAGAGACTCGATAGTCTCTCTCTCTCGAGCTGAAAGAGAATTATAAAGTAATGGACAATTTTTTTTTAACTTACCAATATACAAAGAGTCCTTTGTGTTAGAACTGTTCTCTGGCACCAGATGAGAGAAGGCTCCCAAAACTGGAGAGTCCTGCAATGGTGAGTAACTGTCGAACTATATATCCTCCGATGGGTCCTCCTCAGGATGATCATGGGTGAACTTTGAGTAGTCTCTGCGCAGGTGCCCTGTTCTTCGACAAAATGAGCAACGAAACAGGATTCCTAAATAATCCAGTCGTTGGACGAATAGGATACCCCTCCATTCTATATCCAAGGCTTATAGCAGCCCTGCATGAATATTGACTTCCACTAATACCTTTGCCATCCGTTTGTCCGACACACCAAGCGCCTATTCGTCCACCCACAGAAAGCGTCCAATAGAATTTCCAATCAACTCAAGGGCCGACCGGTTCCACATCTGGAGAGGGAGCCTGAGCAGAAGGACCCATATGTGTCGAAAACTAAAATACTCTATGTCCGGTCTAAACCCGAGCCTCCACCTCTTAAGCATTAAATTGCCCCCACTATAACCCCAAAACCTATTCAGAATACAGTCTATGTCCTCAGGGTTCTTGAAAATGAACCCTAGTCACCCCCTAGATAGGGTTAGGAGCTCTGGGGTATAACCCAGGACCGACTCCCAGACTTCTTTCATCCAAAATTCCAGATGTTGTCTACAATGCTCCTTGTATGCTATCCTTCCTACTAAGGCACAGAGAGCTAAATTGCACACTTCTGTGAGCCCGACATCCATTCCCATTACTAGTTTCGATTGTTTTCACTTGGGTTTCCACACCCGGTGTGTTTTCTTAGGATAAGCTCTCTTGTGACTTATAGAAACCCCAACTTCATCTACGAACTGAGACTGATGAATATTAACTCTTGGAACTCTCTTGTCTAACGAAAACGAGGTCGTCTAAGCTCGCGCAGGGTATGTCTAAATCTTGGAACCTTCAAAGTGAAAATGGCCCGACTTCAAAGAATTCCCGAAGGGAACACCAGAATGAGGGGTAGAACGACGAAGCGAAAGTGATGAACTCGAAGATGGATCCTTTAATGAACAATTATTATGTGTCCTTAGATAATAACTGTTGCATATCTCATCAACTGAGGCCAATATCTCCCGACAGTCCCATGGTTCCACGTCTTCACCTCCCGTCAGTTCCATGACCTCACAATCCTTTAAGAAGCTTCTCGAGACCACCTAGGGGCTGCCACCTCAAGATCTAGATTGTACAAGGAGTTAAAGACTCTGTCTCATCCAAGGGAGAGCTTCAAGGTGCCAGAGTATAAACAAAGGTGAAGAAAAGATAGATGAGACAGATCTCTCCTGGGAAGTGGAGCCGACCTGCCTATCCCACTATTGCAGTAAAGATAGTGGGACCCTTCTAAAAAGAAGAATAGAGCAATAATCATTAGCTTATGAAAAAGAAGGGTTTGTAAGCCTGCAGAATCACACTGATCCCAAAGGGGAAACAGGACAGTCAGACTAAGGATAAAAACAAAAAACAAAAAACCCTCCCACCACCTCCAATCCGAGCTACGCCTATGGATAAAACTTTGCTAAAAACCAGTGGAGTAAAAGAACCTGACCCCTAAAACTACAGAGAAAGAATCCTAGTTAAAGATCACAAAGAACTGTAAGTATACCCAACCAGGGGTATTCCACTTCCATTGCTACTGGTTCACCTGGCCCTGGATCCTCAGAAACGGTGGCAACATTCCTTCCCGCCAAAAGGCCCATTAAAAAAAAACGCCATTCCAGTTGCAAAGCTTCCTTTCACTATGCTATTGTGTTTAATTGCTTCAATAATTCTAATTCATTCTTTACTTTGATAATACACAGAGTTTGAATGAATTGCTACATTATTATACAAATATCAAGAAATGTCCTTATGTAGTGACTAATCACTTTTAGGACTTTAACTCACTTAATAAAAATTGTATATGATATTTTTTATTAATAAATCTTTTTAAAAATAAGAAGATATCTATATCTTAATTAAAATTAAGAAAAATAATCAATTTCCATTAATCGTATTAATATGTGATATTAAGCCCCCGAATGGGGTGCCACACGGAAAGGAAGAGGCACGTGGAGGCGTGCAGGGAGAGGCCATTTACGATGGCTCTCACCTCACACCATAAGTTATTTATGAAGGTTCTTACCTCCGTCGGCCTCCGTTTATCGATGGGGCCTCTCACGAGCGAGCACAGGCCGACCAACCAGAGCATTAAGCTCTCGGCTTTAATGGCTGCAGCCATAATTTATGCCATTACCCGCCTTACCAGAACTCTTCGAGTGCATTCGAAGATTGCCGAGTAGAGTAGGAACATCAATGCAAGCGACACCCTGGCATTGATCCTCACTCTCGCTATGCCGCGAGCGAGGGGGAGGCCTCGCAGGGGAACCGACTGGTATGCGGCTGACTCCAGGAGGAAGAGACACAAGAGATTCGAGCGGGCTCTGTACCTGGCCAAGAAAAGGCGACGTCGGGCGGCCATAGTAACAAGCTCGCCCCCCAAAACCTTCGTCGAAGAAATCCCGAACATGGAGCTCCCACCGGACTTTTCTGAGAGTAGAATGTTTATCGTTCCAGATAATTGGAACCCCCCGACGCGTATTGGAGAAGCAGTGGCACCGCCTCGCTCGAGAGAGACTTCAGGTCCCAACGACGCTCCTAATGAAGAGCTCATCACTTGCCTGGTAGAGGAGGAGCTGCCGGAAAGCACCACCGACTCGCAGTCGCAAAGGAAGAAGCAGGGTCGCAGGGAAACGGATGCCAAGCCAAAGCCGCCACCCTCGACACCACTCCTTCACCCGGAGCACCTGAATCTGATATTTGAGGTCCGAAGCCTAGTGGATGATCAAATTTTCAGGGCCGTCCGCGTTAGCCAATGCTTGGACATGCTTTACGTAGCCTACTCCAGTGCCACACCTCGGCGACAATGTCCAACATGTGCTCAGCCCTATGTCATTCCAGCCAGCAACGGAAAGGCGAAGGACGACTGCGAGGACTCCGGGGAATAGGTTCTTCTATTTTGCATGAATTCCAACTCTATTTCTTTTGCTGTTTACCAGAGCTGTAGCTCTTAAGTTGTTAGCATGGTTAGCGTTAGCATAGACCTTACTAAACTGCTGTTGATAATGAACATGCACCCTGGTTTCCTTCGGGCAGGGTGGCGCAACAAACTCTTTGATTTTGCATGCTACTGTGGGCAGGCCAACTGCCTTGGTTTCCTGCATAGGCATGACAGCTGGCACCTGCATGTCATATGTATTCTTTTTTGAAGCTATAATATAACAGGACTCGCCTTTTAATTAAAAAAAAAATAAAAAAAATATGTGAGATTAAGAATTCATTTTCTTTAACAATATCAAAAATATAATTAATTTCATTTTAAACTTCAATCATTTGATTTAAAATAAAATAATAATAAATATATATAATTTATTTAAATTAAAATATAATAAATATATAAATTTATATAATCTATTTAAAATAAAATAATAATAAATATATATAATTTATTTAGATTTAAATAATAATAAATATATATAATCTATTTGTAAATAATTAATTTCATTTTAAACTTCAATCATTTTATTTAAAATAAAATAATAATAAATATATATAATTTATTTAAATTAAAATAATAATAAATATTTAAAATTTATATAATCTATTTGTAAATTATAAAATTTACATATAGTAAGAAATTTAATTGGTTTATATTTGATAGATTGAATTTCTTTGACTTTAAATACTTGAAATTTACATATAGTAAGAAATTTAATTAGTGTATATTTGATAGGTTGAAATTTATTTACTTTAAATATTTTTCCAAGTTTGTTTAGAATTTTTGTTTTTGTTTGTTTGTTAGTTTGTTCGTAACATTTGGGACTAACCTGTGGTTAAGAAACCACGACTGAGTGGCATTTAAGCCGTCAAAATCATTCGAGGATCGCATTCGGCTTCAGCCACACCAACCTTTAACATGGCTGGATTTTTTGTCCCCAACTTTAACATCATGGAGCGTCGTAACAACACACTCCATCACCGACTGTCCTACACCTAAATAATGTTTAGAAACTTTATTAATTTTAACTACCTTTCCACATTTTTTAACTTTACATACTTTTTCACATTTGTTTAGAAACTTTTATCGACTTTAAATACTTTTCACATTTCTTTAAAAACTTAGGGAATACTTTTTCGCATTTATTTAGAAACTTAGGGTAGATAGGGAGGCTTTGAAACATTTAATAGTGAGTCATTTGGCTTTTTCCATTCTTTATACAGATGGAATAATAAGCTATAAATATCGATTAATAAATCAGATTTGTTAGCATGTATACAGGAATAATTTAGAAATATGATAGCAAATGATTTTGCAAAGTTAGAATAGAGTTGTAAGAGAGAACATGGATGGTATTAGTAAAGAAGGCAACATGTTTGATTATGATAGTGAGTCTTGGATATAATTATATTTGGATTTTTGTTTTTTATAACATGTCTAGATTTTTGTTTTTTTATAATTTTGATAACTATTTTTTTTTATAACTCAGTGAACTAACGTTGGTAGATAAGATCGAGCAAATGTATATTCTTGGTATTTTTTGGGATGATAATAGAAAAATTTGTTATTTGTTTTTAACATTGTTGTATATAGAGTAGGATGAAGAGACATGTAAAGTCAAAAGTTATGTACAAGGTTGAAAGAGCATTTTTTTTTTTTTTTTAATGTACATATATTGTAATTTTGTTTTTATTAATAAAATTATAGACTTTTTTTTTGGAAAAAAAAAAAGAGAACAATTAGGGGTGACAATTAATGTATTAATAAATATATGAAATAACATTGGAACACCAATCTTTCTAGAGGTATATGATTATTTTTAGAAAAGAGTAGCATTTATTGCAATCAAGTAAGAGTGTATGATTTTCTCATTAAGTGTTTTGTACATGAATATTTACAAAATAGGCTTGAAGTAGAAAAAAAACAATGGATATTACGTCAAAATGAAAAATAGTGGTCGTTGCAACTCAATTTAGATAGTTGGGTTACAATTCCCATGTCTTGTTGTTAATGGTCTTCGTTTTACATGCATATACCACATACTCGTATTATAATTGTCTGACAAATGTGTTCTTAGTCTTCCTCTTCTTTGTACATGAACCATCTGTTGAGTCCTTTACTTTCATATAACAAGTCCTCCATATATTAAAGAATTTGAAATACATAGGATTTCCAAATACATTTATGTGTTGCTTTGTGTGATTCAAAGAACAATCTCGATGTCAAAAGCCTACTTCACTCACAATGTAAGATTCTTGTGAAAGTGTATTGAATAAATTAACTTGTTTTTTACAAAGACATCAAACAAATTGTTTTAGGTAGTATTGTTTTTCATAGCTTGCATGAATTACGAAAGAAATATTGTTCACATTAAGAAGTTTGTTAAGAAGTTCAACAAGGTACATTTAAGCATTGTTCTCAAGCAAGGTAGTAAAGGTAATATCAATCATTTGATATCTCTTTCTGGGGTGAACTAGCAACGGGCGATGGCGAACTGGCGATCCTGGTCTCCTGGGGCTGAACGCAGACTACAGACCATTATCCACCGCATAGTCCTCTCCTGAGGACCCCCTCTACCCGACAGCCATCCATTTTTACTTCTTGCCTGCAGTCGCCTTACAGTTGAGTTATGTCCCTTGGTCTGCTACCAAACCTCCTCTTCCTGCTTGCTTTGTCTTCTAGCTCTGAGTGAGACTGCACTTCCTCATCGTTGCATAGCCCGTGACTTCCTTGCCACATCGCCTATTCTACAGTTTCCTTTTACCTTTTTCTAACCTACTGACTAACTCTCCCCTCATCCTGTGGGCCGGGGGCGGTTCCCTAGCCACTATTTTAATGGATTCCCTTACCAACACACTCATGCATCCAACTGATGAAATCTTGTGGAAACAGGAGGGTCTTTTTGATATAGCAGACTCCCTTGAAAAAAGGCGCTCCTCCTTACCCTCCGTTTCCCTCCCATACTGTCATTATTCGTCCACAGTTTCTCCTGCTGTTACATGCCCTTCTCCACTGACAAGCACTCCTGCCTTGAATCCTCCTCCACCGGCCTCAGACAGGTCTCCCCTTATCGGTCCTAACAAATCTCACACACTGGTAACACTCAGAGCCCCTACCTACTCACACCATGAGACTTCCAACGGCTGAAAGCTGTGGAAAACAAACAGAAAAACCAAGAGACTGGTGCTGGGTGATGATGTGGGTTTAGAAAACCTCTGCAAAATGTTTGTCTGTGCTCTTGTTGGACGTATCTCCTACAAAAGCTTAACCCCACACCCTCTGGAGGACTGGATGAAAACTAACTGGCTCCCTCTTTTAGGTTACTGCCCTGAAGTCTTTTATCTCAAAAAAGGCTGGCTCAGCTTCTTATGCAGAGATCCTGATGATGCTTCACTACTATTATCATCCTTCTGGGTCATTGGGGGAAGTAGCCTCGTGCTTAAGCGCTGGCGAATGGCATTTAACCCGGAATCTGACTACTTCCAGCTCAGACATATCTGGGTGTTGCTCCCGGGTTTACCCCTCCACTTCTGGACTGAAGAGGCCATTAAAGCTATTGGTAACTCACTTGGCAGATTCATTGCTCTTGACAGTGCTTCACTAACTGGCTCATCCAGGAAACTGGGCAAGGTTTTAGTTGAGATGGATATATCTGTTGGACTGCCTGAGAACTTGGTGATCGACTGGAGGGGACGGAAGACCAACCAGACTCTAGACTACCTCGGGCTACCATTTCGTTGTAACAAGTGTCGTCAAACTGGTCATCTGCGCAAAACTTGCCCTGGTAAGGCCTCGACTTCTTTATCCGAGGATGAGGAACTTCATCTCAATCCTCCTGAATATTTGGTTGTGGACCCTTCTCTTGAGTTCGTTTTTATCCCCCCCCGACCCCCCTTCCCCTCTCCTTCCTGGACAAACTGAACCACTTTCAACCAAGCTCTTCCATATGTGTCCATCCCTATACAACTCCCTCACTGCACCCGAAAAGGATACCATCAACCGCTATTCCTGGCTCTCTCCCCCCACACTTGATAATCCCCCTACAGAAAACGAGCTGACATGGAACCTCGCTTCTAAATATCTATCATTAAACAACTCCCCCCTCACGACCACCGATCTTTCCACCCTTCCTTCCCCCTCTCACACTTTACAACCTCTCCTTACCCCTTTACCAACCGGTCATCCTATTATTCCTGCCCCTTCCTCTGATCCGATCGACCTCCCAGCTGATGCTCCCGGCCTCAGTCAGCCATTAGAAAGCGAAGGATCACTGCTGGCGGAGTTGACCTCCTTACCCTCCCAACGTTTCATCCCGGATCCTACTACACAACTCCCTATTTACCGAGGGAAAGAAATTATCCCACTCTCTGCTGGTGCTGGCCCTTCTTCCCCCCAACGTCCGGAAAAAGACAAAAGTTCCTTTGCTTGGTCGCATGGTTTGAGTGTTGATTTATCTCCTCTACAAACAAGAAGTTCCAGAAAGAAGAAGGAATCCCAAAACTCGCAACAATCTGATCCCATTACCCCTGCACTCGACGGTAAGCCCCTTAGAGCATTGAAGGCTTTAACACGCACCAAATAATGCTTGTGCTCTCCTTAAACTTGTGAGGGACCAGAGGCAACCCCAAGAAAGCAGCCTTCCGTAAACTTTTAGAGCGCTCCTCTCCTGACTTAATCTTCCTCCAAGAAACTCTTTCATCTGATCAACAATCCAAAGCCTTTTTGCACTCCTTCCGTTCATCTTGGGTCTCGGTGGCTATTAGCTCACTTGGTAATTCTGGTGGCTTACTTGTTGCCTGGGACCCATGATACTTTGATTTGGTTCCCTTCCAGACCTGTGGAGGTATTTTTCTCCTGGGTCGTTGTCTAGCTACAAATCAGGAACTTGCTTTTCTTAACATATATGGCCCCTGCAAAGACAGAGTTCAGTTTTGGACACAGCTCGCTTCCAGTGGTATCCTGGACTTACCTAATCTCATTTTAGGAGGCGACTTAAACATTACTCTCACTGCTGATGAACACTGGGGCGGGAATCCTTCGCCTGGCTCTGAAGCGTCCTTCTACAAAGATCTATTTTTGTCCAAAAACCTCATAGACGTATTGCCAAACAAACTGTTACCCACTTGGCGCAACAGGCGAACTGGGAACGAGGCGATTGCTATGCGCCTGGATCGCTTTTTATTATCGGATAGTTTTATGACCTCCTCAGTCTTCCCGTCATCGTGGGTTGAGCATCCATATTTATCAGACCATGCGCCCGTGTTCCTCAAGCTGGACATCCCCCTCCGACATTATTCCTTCCCTTTTAAATTCAACCACCATTGGCTTCTCTCAACTGATTATGCCGACCTAGTCCAAGCTGTTTGGACAGATCCGTGTTTTCAATCTGAACCAAATCCACAGCGGCGTTTGGTCTGGAAGCTTAAGATGCTAAAGGAGCGGTCTAAATCTTGGAAACTTTGCAAAAAGGAATTGGAAGCGGCCCGTCTGGTTCTCCTGGAATCTGAGATCAATTTTTTCATTGCACTTTCATCTACATCTGTCCTATCAGCGGATGACTCTGCAGCTCTTAAAGTGCTTGAAAGCGGCAGAGACTATATCCTTAGCGAAGAGGAAAAATGCTGGCGGCTCCGCAGTCGAGCAACGTGGCTCAAGTGGGGTGATTCAAATACCAAATTCTTTCATAATTTAGCTAGTTTCAACAGGCACAAGAAGATCATCTGGTCCATTCAAAATGACTGGGCTGAGATTCTCCGAGGGCAAGCAGCAATCAAAGAAGAGGCGGTCGCACACTTTAAACATCTTTTTCAAGCAAACAACAGTCTAAATCTTACTGATCAACTGGCAATTGCTAGTCTTTACCCGAAACTGGTGTCGCCTACAGAAGCTACAGATCTTTATAAACCCGTAACCCTTCTGGAAATCAAAGCTATTTTGACCCATTTCAAAAAAGAGAGAAGCCCAGGGCCCGATGGCTGGACGACAGAGTTTTTTTCTCACTTTTTCGAACTTGTTGGATCGGATCTCCTCCAAATGGCTGCAGAAGCTTCACTTACAGGGCAGATCAGGACACCGGAGCTCCAACATAGAAACCCTCGTCCATATCATTCATTTTTTAATGCGAGAAAACAAACGACGGAGAAATGGTTTGAATTTTTACAGTACCTGAACAAGACCTGCCTGCGAACAAAGTGTGTCCAAGGGCTGATCCGCCATTTCTCCACCTGCATCGCCTCGCTCGTGTGGACTGGGTTGGGATGGGAAGGGAAGCACCCGTCATGAATAGATTGATCAAATTATACCTGTAGCTCATCAATTACTTCACCGGTCACCGTACCAAAGGCCACTTAGGCTTACGACGAAGCTTTATCTCTATCTTAAATATGTTATTAACAATAATATTTTTTATAAATATATCATTATTGGTGGTAAAGTAGAGTTAGCGCGCTTTTTCTCTCTCTTCATTGACTCACTTTCATGTTTCAACCACGTGGTATGTAAATATGAAATTACAGATTTCTTTCAAGGGAAGGAGATTTTAATATTTTTAAATTTATTTTAAGATGAGGTTTAAATGTTGTATGTTTTGGTTTTTTTAATCTATATTATTATTTTGTTTAATTTTATTAAAAAACAACAAAAAAATTGAAACTTAATCCAAATTTAAGTAGCTGGACTGGAAAAAAAAATCAAACTTAAAACATTTAAATAACTCTTTTTGATATACTAATATATTTAATATCTTAAAAATTATTTTAAGACATTATATTAATATATATTTTAGAAACTATTTTAAAACACTAAATCAATGTGTTAGAGAGCAGATTTAAATTTATAATATATATTTTAAAACACTAAATCATATATATTTTAGAAACTATTTTAAAACACTAAATCAATATGTTAGAGAGGATGTTTAAATTTATAATATATATTTTAAAACACTAAATCATATATATTAAAAATTATTTTTAAATAACTTTTTTTGATATACTAATATATTTAATATCTTAAAAATTATTTTAAGACATTATATTAATATATATTTTAGAAACTATTTTAAAACACTAAATCAATGTGTTAGAGAGCAAATTTAAATTTATAATATATATTTTAAAACACTAAATCATATATATTTTAGAAACTATTTTAAAACACTAAATCAATATGTTAAAGAGGATGTTTAAATTTATAATATATATTTTAAAACACTAAATCATATATATTAAAAATTATTTTAAAATACTACATCAATATGTATGTTTGAGAAATTAACTTGTGACTTTAAAAGTTAAAGTATAGTATTAAAAGTTTTATAATATATATTTTAAAACACTAAATAATATTAAAAAAAAAGTTAAAGTATAGTATTAAAAGTTTTATAATATATATTTTAAAACACTAAATAATATTAAAAAAGAGATTTAAATTTATAAGATTTATATCAAAATGCTAAATACAATGTATTTATTTATATTTTATTTTTAGTATTTCAACCAAATTGTAGTTCCAAAACACCAAATACAATGTATTTACCCTAATGTATTTACCCTACATGCATTTTTTTTTTATGATTATGTTTATTATTATTTATAATTTTATTTTTTTTTTAACTTTTTTTAAAGTCATAAAATTTATTAAAATTTAATTATTAATAAATGATGATAATTATAGCTATTATTTATGAATAAGAGTTGAGTTATTATTATTATTTAATTAAAATTTATTATTATTTGAGTAAAATTATATCATTTAAAACAAGTGAAATTAGTAATAAAGTTGTTCATATATATCTCTTAGAAATATATTAATATAATAGTTGAAAATAATTCAAAGTGAAAAGTTATACTTGCTTGAGGTGAAAGTACAACTATTAAGCAACTCATGATATTAGCATGGAGATTTATAAGCCCAAGCCCAGATATTATCTTTGGAGTGATGACTTATATCTTTGGAGTGATGATTTATAAGGCTTACAGGAACAAGTAACCATTGATTTCTTCTTGTAATAGGATTATCTCTTTCAATTGGCTAGATTATTTTAAGGAGGTATTTCCATAGAAGGATAGATTATTCCAAGGGGATATTTCCAAGCTGAATCTATGAGAGAAGAATAAAGTTTCTTCCCCTAAGCCAATTCTCTACACCTAGTTCTCAAGACACGAAGCAGCTAGAAGCAGCTACGGTCAGGACCAAACTAGCTAAAGGGCAAGAAGGTTTGAGTTAGTGAATAAATGGTTAGAGGAAGTGTTGGTTAGTGGGTAAATGGTGAGGGGGTTAGTAGATTACTGGTTGGGATTATTTTGGGTTATATGGGTTATGTATTAAGGGGTTTATGGTAGTGGATTGGAGTTAGTGGATTAGCAGATCATGTTTAACTTAGCAAATAAATTAAGGAGTTGATGAGTTATTTATACTCTTAACCATGAAACTTTATACCAACCATATAACTCTTCACTATCCAACTATGCATACTTTTCACTACTTCTTCTAGAATCGTGACTTTATATAAGTAATTCAAATTTGTATAGTATGGTTAAATATTTTTTGTTTTCACATGTAATTATATTATAAACCTAAGTTCTCTCATAGAAAATTTTGTTATATTAATTAAAATAATTATTGAAAGGAATTTATTATTCATAATTAACATAAATTTTATAATATAAAAAATAAATTGAAAAGTAGATTAATTTGTAATGAATGTGCTTTGACTTTTAAATAATTTGCAAGCATCTTGCTTTAAAGACTTAAGGGGGAAATACTTCCATTCCTTCAGATTTATTCATCACACATAAAGATTTTGTTGCCATTGATCAAGACCCTTTAGGTTGATCCGGGATCTTTATTGGTTTTGAAGGTATAATCTATATTTATCAATTGAACTGGAAAAAATCTATAAACAAATGCCTGTTTTCCAACGTTCGTAGAGTCTGTTGTTACCGGTTCTTTTCCTTCTTTTACAGGTTGTGCAATTTTTTCATTTTCTTTGATTTTTAAATAATTTGTAATTTTTTCATTTTCTATTAAAGTTTTTAACTCTCAAAAAAAATCTATTAAATTGATTATTCTTTAAATTGAAAAATAAATTTTTTATTTTTTAAATAAAAATTTATATTTTGTGATTGGTTGTTAACTATGATTAGACAAATTTTATGTACTTTTACACTTAATTGTAAAAAAAAAAAATTAAAAAATCAAAGTACCACATGTCCTTATCAATTATGATCATCAATACTTATTGGTACACATGTCACTTCTCTTATTAATTTTAATATTTCAAACTCTTATTACTATATTTTATTTAAAATATAGTAATAGGAGTTTGAAATATTAATTTCACATGTCACTTCTCTTATTATACTTCCGAGGCACGGAGGTAGTATATTACACTGCAGCATTAGATAGTATATAGCAATGAGTTAGCATTGACTTTCATATTAGTTTTATGTTCACTTAAAAAATGTGTATAAATTTTAATGTTGAACCTAACAAATAAAAAAATAAAAAATCAATATAACAAAATTAGTATTTTTATGACCTCTTATTGGTCAATAAATTGATAGTGTTATTGCAACCTTCACTTCATTCCAGGTTTGAAATTAATTTTGACATGACTATATATGAGTGTCACTTTCTTATAAGGTACAACTCTATTGATAAAATAATTTTATAACAAATATAAAATAAAAAACATACATATGTTCATATTGAATTAGCCCCCTTTCACAATTCTCAAAACACATTGAATGGAGACACTTTACCCATCAATTCTATATAAATCAAGTTTCCTTTGACCTATGAAATAAGACTCTTTTTATTATTTTCTTTTCTTATTTTTCCAAATGTGTAGTTATGAAACTATTTTTAATTATTTTGGTAAGTTACCATTGACATATGAAATAAGACTCTTTTTTTATTTATTTTTCTTATTTTTCCAAATGTGTAGTTATGAAACCATTTTTAATTCTTTTGGTGAGTTAATTGATAGCTATTAGGTTAGAAACCCAATGGATCGGCTTCTTCAGGCAGCTTGTTGGCATTGGTGGGGCAGACTCCCATTATTTTTTTTTTGGCAGACGTGATATATGATAGAAACTTTGGGCTCCAAAATAAATTTAGGTTTTTTTGAAATGACATATTTTAATTATAGGAATGAGCTAAAGCATTGGCACACCCTAGGGGAATGGGAAACCTCAAAGGCAAAAGAAACTCGTAAGTTTACATAGATTTGACATCATTTGAGTAAAATTTCTTTTATTATCTTCGGAGGCAGTATATCCGAGCCTGCACTTGTTAATTTTAATATTTCAAAAGCTTATTACTATATTTTAAATAAAATATAGTAATAAGAGATTGAAATATTAAAATTAAAAAGAGAAGTGACATGTGTACAAATAAATATTATAAAATATATTAATAAGAGTTTGAAACATCAAAATTAATAAGAGAAGTGGCATGTGTACAAATAAGTATTCATGGCTATAATTGATAAGGATAGGGGGCAAATTGTTTGATTTTTTATTTTTTATTTTTAAAATTATTTTTTTTAATTGACAATTAAGTGTAAAACCACGTAAAAATTGTCTATCATACAACAAAAAAACAGGAATTTATATTTAGAAAAATTAAAATTTATTTTTCAATTTAAAAAATAATTAATTTAATAGATAAATTTTTGAAGACTTACTTTATAGTAGAAAGTGAAAAATTTGCAAATTATTTAAAAATCAAAGCAAATTAACTACAATTCAATTACAATATACTCTCCCTTAAGCAGATATAATAGCCTATGGTTTGTAAAATAAACATGATATGGTTTCACTCTTCTCAAATGTATATGGGTCTTCGGACCTTACCTTCTTTCCTTGCATCTAAAGAAGAGGTCTTACTCAACAATCAAAAGGACATTTCAACTCAAATAACATCCACAAGAAGGCTAGTCACTCTCCCTTGTGATCATCTAGCCTAAACATGCAGGTTACCTCTAGTAGAGTGATGTGTTTTTTAAGTAACATCTTTTAAGTAACATCTAGCCTCTGTCTCATACAAACATGCACCTACAACACTCTTTATTATCATGTTTATCAATTATTATCTATAACCACACATATATAATACATTTTATTATCATGTTTATTGGTTGTTGTTTGCAAATGTGTTCTTATAACAAAGTTTATTGAATAGGAGGGGAAGGTTAAGCACGTATTATAATTAATTAAACATTTTATAATTGGCATATGTATTAAATGGGCGAATAAAAACATAATTCAATAGAAGTTTTTATATTAATATTGTTTTAATAAGAAACATAAAAAATATTATAATTAAAAATATTTTATTTGAAAATTGATTCATTATTTTGATGATAACCTCTTACCTGCCGTAATTATCCATTTGTTAATAAACTTATTTATTTTGAAAAAAAATAGAGTAAATTTTTATAAACTCAAGGATCTAAAACATTTTAAAATCCACTTATATATATTAAAATATAATTTATTGGGAATTACAATTGATGTGAAAATGTGAAGAAAAAAACATAGAAGCGCATGTTTATAATAAAGAATGAAACATACAAGTTATGTTTTATGTAACTAAATGTGTATTTTATTTTGTTTTTGTACATACATTTATAACATCAAAGTATGGTAATTAAACAAATACATATGATTTAATAATGTATTTAAATATAAATGTAAATAGACATTATTAAAGCAATTCTTAAAATGAGTTGGAGTTTTTTTCTATAGAAAAAATTCCTCTTTATATTCATAAAAATATAATAGTTTTCTTTACAGCCAGCTTTTTGCTAATGATAGTCATAATCAAAAAAACCAGTTATAGCCTTCCAAAACACGACATAACTATGCCAATTCACATCAAAACATTACCCACGATCAAAGTCTAATGAGTGAAAACTCATAGATACATACCCAAAAAGATAACCAAAAAAATGAACATGTAGCTGCATATTAGAATAATTTCAAAAAACAGGAAGGTCCCTCATTGCCCTCCTCCCACTGTGAGTATTCTATTTGCCCTGGCATCTCAGAGAGTGCCTTTTTTTATAATACATCTGCTACCTTATTATCTTCTCTGTATATGTGTGCAAATGACAGCTTCCTGAAGTGCTTAAAAGACTCTACAATTCTTTCCTTCCAGCTTTCCAGAGCCACAGCCTGGAGGTTTGTCTTCTTGTTGAGCCAACCTATTACGATCTTTGAATCTCCCAATAGATGTATATCATCGATGCCCAATCTCTGCGTCAGATACAAGGAAGCCCAAGCCCCCAACAGTTCAGCCCGAGTATTTGAACCTTTACCACAGTTGAGCTTCCAATAGTAAAAAGTGTGACTATTTAACATAATCTTGCCTCCAGCCCCACTGATTTTACCACCGAGTTGCATCGCTCCATCAAACCACCCGATAGCTCTTCCAGTTGGAAGAATACCTTGTGAACTGCGCGCGGAGGGAACTTTAAGTTTTTTAACAAAAGTGTTAATTGCACTTATTACTTTTATGACTACCTTCTGTATGGAAGGAGAACCTGCAACAAAGATCATTAGATTCCTTTCTTTCCATATATACCAACTAATAAGAGCTGGCACCGATGAATGAGAAGGATTGGATTTTATCTAGTTGTCAAAACAATGAATAACCGATAAACCACTCCATTCCTTTGCTACCTTTAGGAAATTAGTAACATTTTTCCAGACAACAATAGTAAATGGGCAACTCACAAAAAGGTGCTGACTTGTTTCGCTTGTAGAATTGCAAAGGATGCAAAAGCTAGGCCCCTCCCATCCTCGTTTTTTAAGATTCTCCCATGTAATAATCTTGTTTTCCACCAACAGCCAGATAAAAATCTTTATTTTTATGGGACATTCCCATTTCCATATCTTTTTGCGCCAACCCTCTACTTTGGTTGTCTAGAGTTTTGTTGCCACCGCTTCATAAACATTTTTTGAACCTTTACCACAGTTGAGCTTCCAATAGTAAAAAGTGTGACTATTTAACATAATCTTGCCTCCAGCCCCACTGATTTTACCACCGAGTTGCATCGCTCCATCAAACCACCCGATAGCTCTTCCAGTTGGAAGAATACCTTGTGAACTGCGCGCGGAGGGAACTTTAAGTTTTTTAACAAAAGTGTTAACTGCACTTATTACTTTTATGACTACCTTCTGTATGGAAGGAGAACCTGCATCAAAGATCGTTAGATTCCTTTCTTTCCATATATACCAACTAATGAGAGCTGGCACCGATGAATGAGAAGGATTGGATTTTATCTAGTTGTCAAAACAATGAATAATCGATAAACCACTCCATTCCTTTGCTACCTTTAGGAAATTAGTAACATTTTTCAAAACAACAATAGTAAATGGGCAACTCACAAAAAGGTGCTGACTTGTTTCGCTTGTAGAATTGCAAAGGATGCAAAAGCTAGGCCCCTCCCATCCTCGTTTTTTAAGATTCTCCCATGTAATAATCTTGTTTTCCGCCAACAACCAGATAAAAATCTTTATTTTTATGGGACATTCCCATTTCCATATCTTTTTGCGCCAACCCTCTACTTTGGTTGTCTAGAGTTTTGTTGCCACCGCTTCATAAACATTTTTTGTCATGAGCTGACCCATATTATCTCCTCCATTCCATAAAAGGGTATCTGGACGATTCCGAAGACTAATGCTCGAATCAATTAAGTTCTTCCTGAACTTTTCCCATTTTGTTGTTCCATCCTCCTCGAGCTCCAGATTGACACCGTTCACCCAGTCCATAAAGAAATCACCCCTCGATGGGACATATCTCGCTTGATACAGATATAAAATTCTATGATTATTTAACTTATCTATGAGATTGGAGGATAGCAGAGAATTGTTGCCCATACCCAGAATGACATCTCGCCCAAGCAAAGTAGACTTCCTGGAACCAGGATTCCATGTTATCCAGTGGAGGATAATCGATAAAGCATTTAAAAGATTTTTCCAAGTTTGTGACCCACCAGACATGTGCGTCGATGTTGATCTAAGCCACAAATGCACCTGCTCATGTGATAGATACTTATCTTTAAACACCCTATGCCATATTCATGGAGACAACAATACTCTCCATAGAGTATTTGCGGCCAGTACCCTATAGAAGATATATAGATTTCTCAAGCCCCATCCACCCAAAGATTTTGGCTTTGTGACAGTTTTCCATCTACACAAATGATACCTACTTCTCTGCTTATTACCTGTCCATAGAAAAGAAAAGATGATTTTCCTAATTTTGTTTAATACCGACAAAGGAATGTGTCCTGTGGCCAACCAATAAACTGGTAAAGTTTCCAGTACAACCTTTGCGAGTATAAATCTTCCTCCCAGTGTTAATGGCCTATTACACTAATGATTAATTATTTGCACAAATTTATCAATGAGCCAATTCCAGTCCTTCGATCTATAGCTTGTTGGTTTTAAGAAGTAGCCTAGATAAATGAAACACCCCGATAGATCTGTAGATTCTATCTGGTAAAGATTTTTCAACTCTTCTATGATTTCATTTTGTACACCCGTGTGAAGAAAACTAGACTTTTGAACATTTATCCTCAACCCTGTAGCTTTGTACAAGGTAGATAAGATTTTTTGTATCTCTATCCATTCATCATCTTCACATTTGTCATGATGATCACATCATCCACGAATAGCAAGTGAAAGATCTTCGTCGTCCTAGATACTTTTATCTCAGTCATAGTTCCTTTTCTTGGCCCTATTTCAACAAAATGTTGAGTCCTTCCAGCACAAGAATGAATAAAAATGGAGGTAAGGGGCATCCCTGGCGCAACCCTCGCCCGCAATGGAATGACTTTGTTGGTTCCCCATTAATCAAAACTGCAAAAACTGTTGAAGATATACATCCCATGATCTAGGTAGTAGTAATCCTCCCAAAACCACATTGAAGAAGAATAAGGCGCAAGAAATCCCAGTTGACACAGTCGTATGCCTTCTTAAGGTCCAACTTCAAAATGATAGCTTGTAGGTGTTTTGTCTTGATGTTGTGTAGATATTCCTGTGTTGTATCGATTGCATCCAAAATTTGTCTTCCCTTTAGGAAGCCCAACTGCTCTTCAGAAAGCGTCTGAGAGAGAATGGGTCGGATCCTCCGCGCTATGATTTTTGTAATGAGTTTATAACATAAATTACATAAAGCGATAGGACAAAAGTCCTCAAACTTCCAGGGATGATTTGCCTTTGGAATTAGTGCTATAAAGGTAGAATTGATATTCTTGTTTACTTTTCCTCTATACCTCATCTCCTCAACCATATCCAGCAAATCCTGGCCAACTAGATCAAAATAATGAAGGTAGAATTCGACTGACCACCCGTCGGGCCCCAGGCTCTTTTCCTTTGTAAAGCCCTTCAGAACCTCCAGAATCTCCTTTACCATATGAGGGAAGAGCCTAGCAAGATCGACCTGATCAACTATGTTTATCGGACCCTCTTCCTGATAGAAAGATTTAAAATATTTGATATCCAAAGATTTTATGTCTTCCTATTTCTAAAAGATCCTTCCCTCCTCATCTTGTATCTCCCACAAATGCTTTTTATTTCTGCGCTGACTAGAAAATCGGTGAAAAAACTTTGTATTCTTATCTCCGCTGGAAATCCTTAAGGCCCAACTTTTCAATCTCCATCGTTCCTCTTCCTTCAATAACTTTTTATTACGAACCGCTTCTAGCTTTTTTACTTTAATTTCATAATCTTCTACCAGCCGATCCTGTGTCTTTGAACAATAATGTAACTCTAAGTCTCTCTCAATACTAGCCATCTCTTCAATGTCCCTGTTCCGCTTTTCTCTTAACCGGGTCTTCGAGCGATTTATGAGACAATTAAGCTTACTAATCAGACGATATTGTGCACCATCCAGATTCGGATAAGATATATCATTCCAAACCTCTCTTACCAAAGCATCATAAGAAGCTTCGTGAATCCAAGCCGGATTAAATTTGAAAGGGTAGGCAACCCCTGTTCTTTTTTCTCCCATCTGCAAACAAATGGGTGCATGGTCAGATAGATATGGTTAGTCAACCCATGCTCGAATTCTGTTGGATGATGTGAATAAGCCTTATGCCACATAGTATCTGTCAAGTCGCTTAGATATCCCTTCCGAGTCGGGCCTCCCATTCCTCCACGTCAGAACCACCGCATCCTGAGTCACGTCGATCAAGTGGTTTTTTGAAAATAATTGTTTAAAAAAGGCCGCCAAAGGGCCTGCCCGAGCATTTTCTCCGCATATCTCATCTGTACTGGTTGTAAAATTCAAATCCCCCGCTAAGATCAGATCTTCAGTAGCCAAAATATCGACACTGTCAAATCTTTCCCGGAACTGTCTGCGCTCCTTGCATGGCCCATAGGTGTTCAATAGAACAACTTTTGTTTTCGTCTCCAAGCACATACTTGTCAAAAAAATCTCGCCAAGACTTAGGACCAGTGAAATCTCAAAAATAGTACGATCCCATGTAACCAACAGCCCACTCGACGTTTCTACCGAACTAACCGCACATACCAACCAATCGGGCCTGAGCAAATTCATGAAGTTCCTGGCTTTTCCAGAATCCACCAAAGTTTCTTACAGTAATACAACAACAGGACGAGTTTTCTCTAGAAGTCTTCTCATGGAGGCTAATTTTAGGGGTCCTCCTACCCCTCTAATGTTGAGGGATAGCAGGATCATGACTTTGCCCGAGCAAGGGTTTTTAATCCTCTAAGCGCTCCTAAATCTGAAACTGTAGACTGTGTAGCCGAACTCGAACCCCCAATGCATGCCTTTTTATGCGCACTTCCCATTTTTATGGGTGACAATTCCATCCCTAATCCCCGAGACAAGGATGGGTCATTCCCGAGAACCAACCCTTTTCCTGAAGAGTCAGGTATCTCTTCCATATAATTGGATGGTTGAACTATGGACTTCCCCAAGTATGTAGGAATGTTAATAGAACTAGGTGGTTCCGAAGAGCCCGGGATAAAGGTGGAAAGTAAGTGTTCCAGAGCATTGTCGCTTAACCCCGACTCAACACATCCCAGAAGAAGGGTGGAGTCCTCCTCTTCTGTAGAAACTGGAGGAACATCAGAAGTCAAGGGTGGAAACATTTCAGAGTCCTTTGGAACGGTCGTCCGAGGAGGAAAAGAAGGTGGAGACTGAACAGTTTCCAATTCTTATGCATTATGAATCTGAACCCTCACGAACCAGAGACTCAATAGTCTCTCTCTCCCAAGCTGAAAGAGAATTATAAAGTAATGGACAATTTTTTTTTAACTTACCAATATACGAAGAGTCCTCTGTGTCAGAACTGTTGTCTGGCGCCAGATGAGAGAAGACTCCCAAAACTGGAGAGTCCCGCAACGGTGAGTAACTGTCAAACTGTATATCCTTCGTTGGGTCCTCCTCAGGATGATCATGGGTGAACTTTGAGTCGTCTCTGCGCAGGTGCCCTGTCTTTCAACAAAACAAGCAATAAAACAGGATTCCTAAATAATCCAGTTGTTGGACGAGCAGGATACCCCTCCATTCTATACCCAAGGTTTATAGCAGCCCCGCATGAACGTCGACTTCCACTAATACCTTTGCCATCCGTTTGTCCGACACACCAAGCGCCTGTTTATCCACCCGCAGAAAGCGTCTAATAGAATTTCCAATCAACTCAAGGGCCGACCAGTTCCACATCTGGAGAGGGAGCCCGAGCAGAAGGACCCATATGTGTCGAAAATTAAAATACTCTGTGTCCGGGTTAAACCCGAGCCTCCACCTCTTAAGCATCAAACTGCCCCCACTATAACCCCAAAATCTATTCAGAATACAGTCTGTGTCCTCAGGGTTCTTGAAAATGAACCCTAGTCACCCCCTAGGTAGGGTTAGGAGCTCCGGGGTATAACCCAGGACCGGTTCCCAGACTTCTTTCATCCAAACTTCCAGATGTTGACAACAACGCTCCTTGTATGCTAGCCTTCCTACTAAGTCGCAAAGAGCTAAATTACACGCTTCTGTGAGCCCCACATCCATTCCCATTACTAGTTTCGGTTGTTTTCGCTTGGGTTTCCACACCCGGTGTGTTTTCTTAGGATAAGCTCTCTTATGACTTATAGAAACCCCAGCTCCGTCTAAGAACTAAGACTGATGAATATTAACTCTTGAAACTCTCTTGTCTAACGAAAACAGGGTCGTCTGAGCTCGCGTAGGGTCTGTCTGAAGCTTGGAACCTTCAAAGTGAAAATGGCCCGACTTCAAAGAATTCCCGGAGGGAACGCCAGAATGAGGGGTAGAACAACGAAGCAAAAGTGATGAACTCGAGGATGGATCCTTTAATGAACAATTATTATGTGTCCTCAGATAATAACTGTTGCATATCTCATCAATTGAGGCCAATATCTCCCGACGGTCCCATGATTCCACGTCTTCACCTCCCGTCAGTTCCATGACCTCACAATCCTTTAAGAGGCGGCTCGAGACCACCTGGGGGCTACCACCTCAAGATCTAGATTTTACAAGGAGTTAAAGACTCTGTCTCATCCAAGGGAGAGCTTCAAGGTGCCAGAGTATAAACAAAGGTGAAGAAAAGACAGATGAGACAGATCTCTCCTAGGAAGTGGAGCCGACATGCCTATCCCACTACTGCAGTAAGGATAGTGGGACCCTTCTAAAAAGAAGAATAGAGCAATAATCATTAGCTTATGAAAAAGAAGGATCTGTAAACCTGCAAAATCACAATGTTCCCAAAGGAGAAACAAGACAGTCAAACTAAGGATAAAAACAAAAAACAAAAAACCATCCCACCACCTCCAATTCGAGCTACGCCTATGGATAAAACTTCTCTAAAAACCAGTGGAGTAAAAGAACTTGACCCCTTAAACTACAAAAAAAGAATCCTAGCTAAAGACCACAAAGAACCGTAAGTATACCCAACCAGGGGTATTCCACCTGGCCTTGGATCCTCATAAACGATGGCAACATTCCTTCTTGCCAAAAAGCCCATTAAAAAAAAACCGCCATTCCAATTGCAAAGCTTCCTTTCACTATGCTATTGTGTTTAATTGCTTCAATAATTCTAATTCATTCTTTACTTTGATAATACGCAGAGTTTGAATGAATTGCTACATTATTATACAAATATCAAGAAATGTCCTTATGTAGTGACTAATCACTTTTAGGACTTTGACTCACTTAATAAAAATTGTATATGATATTTTTTATTAATAAATCTTTTTAAAAGTAAGAAGATATCTATATCTTAATTAAAATTAAGAAAAATAATCAATTTCCTTTAATGGTATTAATATGTGAAATTAAGAGTTCATTTTCTTTAACAACATCAAAAATATAATTAATTTCATTTTAAACTTCAATCATTTGATTTAAAATAAAATAATAATAATTATATATAATTTATTTAAATTAAAATATAATAAATATATAAATTTATATAATCTATTTAAAATAAAATAATAATAAATATATATAATTTATTTAGATTTAAATAATAATAAATATATATAATTTATTTAAATTAAAATAATAATAAATATTTAAAATTTATATATTCTATTTGTAAATTATGAAATTTACATATAGTAAGAAATTTAATTAGTTTATATTTGATAGATTGAATTTCATTCACTTTAAATAATTGAAATTTACATATAGTAAGAAATTTAATTAGTTTATATTTGGTAGGTTGAATTTTATTCATTTTAAATATTTTTTCAAGTTTGTTTAGAATTTTTGTTTTTGTTTGTTTGTTAGTTTGTCTGTGATATGTGGGACTAACTTGTGATTAAGAAACTGTGACTGAGGGGTATTTAAGTCGTCAAAATTACTCAGGATCGCACCCGGCTTAAGCCACACCAACCCTTAACATGGCTGGATTTTTTGTCCCCACAGGTTTCGAACCGGTAACTTTAACATCATGAAGCCCCGTAACAACACACTACAACACACTCCGTCACCGACTGTCCTACACTTGAAATATGTTTAGAAACTTTATTAATTTTAACTACCTTTCCACATTTTTTAACTTTAAATACTTTTTCACATTTGTTACAACATTTTTTAACTTTAAATACTTTTTCACATTTGTTACATTTGTTTCGAAACTTAGAGTTTATCGACTTTAAATACTTTTCACATTTCTTTAAAAACTTAGGGAATACTTTTTCACATTTATTTAGAAACTTGGGGTAAATAGGGAGGCTTGGAAACATTTAATAGTGAGTCATTTGGCTTTTTCCATTCTTTACACAGATGGAATAATAAGCTATAAATATCGATTAATAAATCAGATTTGTTAGCATGTATAAAGGAGAATAATTTAGAAATATGATAGCAAATGATTTTGCAAAGTTAGAATAGAGTTGGAAGAGAGAACACGGATGGTATTAGTAAAGAAGGCAACGTGTTTGATTATGATAGTGAGTCTTGGATATAATTATATTTAGTTTTTTGTTTTTTTATAATTTTGATAACTAGTTTAGTTTAGTTTGTTTTGTTTTGTTTGTTTGTTTGTTTGTTTTTTTTTTTTTTTTTTAAATTTATTAAGACTCCGAGAACTAATGTTGGTAGATAAGATTGAGTAAATGTATATTTTTTGGGATGATAATAGAAAAATTTGTTATTTTTTTTTAACATTGTATATAGAGTAGGATGAAGAGACATGTAAAGTCAAAAGTTATGTACAAGGTTGAAAGAACTTTTTTTTAATGTAAATATATTGTAATTTTGTTTTTATTAATAAAATTATAGACTTTTTTTTCGGAAAAATAAATAAAGGTGAACAATTAGGGGTGACATTTAATGTATTAATAAATATATGAAAATTACAAAAAAAAATTTGGAAAAATAAAAATAAAAGAGAACAATTTAGCGGTGACATTTAATG
This sequence comes from Picea sitchensis, assembly GCA_010110895.2. NCBI lineage: Eukaryota > Viridiplantae > Streptophyta > Pinopsida > Pinales > Pinaceae > Picea > Picea sitchensis. The sequence goes on along the minus strand of SNQJ01S0006931.1, from coordinate 256,300 downwards.
TATTAATAAATATATGAAATAACATTGGAACACCAATCCTTCTAGAGGTATATGATTATTTTAAGAAAAGAGTAGCATTTATTGCAATCAAGTAAGAGTGTATGGTTTTCTCATTAAGTGTTTTGTTTTTGTACATGAATATTTACAAAATAGGCTTGAAGTAGAAAAAAAACAATGGATATTACGTCAAAATGAAAAATAGTGGTTGTTGCAACTCAATTTAGATAGTTGGGTTACAATTCTCATGTCTTGTTGTTAATGTTCTTCGTTTTCCATGCATAGACCACATACTCGTATTGTAATTGTCTGACAAATGTGTTCTTAGTCTTCCTCTTCTTTGTACATGAGCCATCTATTGAGTCCTTTACTTTCATATAACAAATCCTCCATATATTAAAGAATTTGAAATACAATGGATTTCCAAATACATTTATGTGTTGTTTTGTGTGATTCAAAGAACAATCTCGATGTCAAAAGCCTACTTCACTCACAATGTAAGATTCTTGTGAAAGTGTATTGAATAAATTAACTTGTTTTTTACGAAGACATCAAACAAATTGTTTTAGGTAGTATTGTTTTTCATAGCTTGCATGAATTACGAAGGAAATATTGTTCACATTAAGAAGTTTGTTAAGAAGTTCAACAAGGTACATTTAAGCATTGTTCTCAAGAAGGTAGTAAAGGTAATATAGAGACGTAAACTATTCTTTTTGGACTTCATTCAACATAGTGTTTTGATGTCCTTTTGAACTTCATTCAGACATATTACCTGGTGGGATGCATGGGTAAAATACTTTAATATAAGCATTAAATGTATGTTCAAGTTAAGTCTTATTTAATCAGTTCCATTATTGTCAAATTATTTTAATGTTAAAATTTAACCTAGGAATTTGTAAAATGAATAGAAACTACTTCCATAATGAATGAGAATTGTGTTCATTGTATTGTCACACCATACAGATTTATTGCATTAGGTAGAACACATTATGAATATAGGAAATTAGACCAAATAATTTAATTTCAACACTCTCAATTCAATCCAGTTATTATAGATCCGATGGAGTCACATTATGGATATAGGAAATTAGGCTAAACAATTTAATTTCCAAACTCTCGATTCAATTATTATAGATCCGATGGAGTCTTCATGGTTGCACTACTCATGATTGATATCCCTACATAGAATGAAGTAGGACCCACGATATACAGTGTTATATGACCTTGATATCCTTCAAAGAAATATATGAAATCGAGTAAAAAAAAAAAAAAAAACTTTCCTAGTTGGTCATTCATGTCAATGTACCCATAGGTAATGCATAATTCTAATTTATATATTTTTTCAAATTGTATGTTTAATCACGAGGAGAGCTTGGAGTTGTGAAAAGGCACATATTTGCCACTTGGCAACCCTGTGCACATTCCCAAAGATAGAATCAACATGCATCTTATCGAATTTCACATTCGACACATGGAATTTGTAACATATGGCTCATAGATTCTACATAGCAACATAGCCAAAGAAGCTTTTCTATAATGCCATTATGTGAAGAAGATCAACATTCCCACATACTTTCTGCTGTAATTTCCTTCAACACCTCCATGTTTTACCGCTAAATTGATCCCTCTTGATTCCTTCGTGATCCCACACATTGGCCTTCTACATTTCCTCTTTTGTAAGTTCATTTATGGGATTAGGACCCATTTTCACATTATTTCCATGTGCCTTCTTTGGTTTAACCATAGTGTCTGGAGCCTTACATGATTCTACCCCATCCATAAAATCATCAAGAATGGTTCGAGCTACAATCTAGTCTCACCTATTCTTAGCATAAGAAAAGGTTCCACAAACTCCCCTCTTATTATTATTAGTCTTTGCCTTGTGAGGGAAAACAAGATTCGTCGATCCATAATTCGAAAGCTTTAGTGTGTTTGCTATCAGATTGGATGAATTGGGGTGTTACTCCTTGAGGCCACCTGTTTGGGAATAGCGGTTTTCCTAGCAAGAACCATCAAATATTTTATTTTTGTTCTCATTGAAGTGATGAAAAGGAAGACGAGATGCCCATGGGATTGCTTTATGACCACCACTTCTGGAGGAGAGCTCAAATAAAGTGATCGATGCTCAACTTGTGTGAGTGTTAAGGATTGTTGCAACAAGGGTTGGAAGATTTTGCTGTGAAAATCTGATTTGGAACATTAGAAACAAAATTATAAATTTTAGATGAGGGCTTTAAGGAATAGATTTATTCTAGTCCGATCATGGTATGGAAATAAAAAGGTTAGGCTTCTCCTCAACCATTAAGACAATCAAGTGGTGATTACAACTTCTCCTTCATGTTTTGTTTTGTGTTGGGTGTAATGTCATTTCTATTGATGGATTTTTAGCATAAAATGTAAGAGTATCCCCTACATTTTCTAGACCAATTGGATGAAGATAATCTTTGTGACATTACACATAGTCGAGGCAAGATTGGAGAGAAGGATTCAAACAATTTCATAGTATTTGTCACATGGATGAGGTCGGGAAGACTGGTTATGACTTTTCGTTGGATTGGGAATCGTGGTTATGAGTTTTCCTTGAACTTTATCTCTTGAAATAAATTGATGATTCATTGAATTTTAAATGTTTTTGTTGGTTTGATGTTTTTTATTCAGATGAAAAGTTGCAGGAACAAGAATAATGATGATATTGATAAGGATGCACATACATATCTTCATTCCATCATTAGTGGTGTATTTGACTATGTGTTGGCAAAAGGATCAGTGTGAAGGGCGTTGATGAAAGGTCGGCATATGTTTACGAGTAAGGAAGAGAGAATGCCACACAAATAACTAACCAACAAGACCCACAACATGATGATTGGGAATTGGTTGGGGACAAATACTACCACCACCACCATTCCCATGAAAAAATCCTTAGTTTTGATCGACCCCGTCTGAGAAAGAAGTTGAAGCAACAAGGAATAACAATAGGGAATAGAAAGCGGAGTGATAGAGCACCACCTCTTTTGTCTACATGAGTATAGGCAACTGGTAAGATGCTAGAGTTAGCTAGGCATTAAATCTAGCAGGGATAAGGGTGGATCTATATAAATGAAAGTAGAAAAATCTAATCGCAGTAGATAGGATAAAAAATTAAGATAGGGATAGGTGGAATCCAAAAAGTTTGTTTAAAAGGACATGCATTCATTCCCACAACTAGTGATTTAGGATAACCAAGCTTTGGGAAAAAATCCTCTCTTAAAAATGCTTTCCACGTAATAAAAGGATCACTATCTCATGGACCAAACCTCTCAACCAACATGGGATAACACACAAAATGACATGAGAATTGATTTTGAAGTGATTGAAATTATTCCAAGATATAAAACACAATGTATTTGATTGTTTATTGTTCACACACACCATCAACACAACATGTCCCACAAAGAAGGGGAGAATGATGTCAACAAAGCATGCACATTCATCACACACCAATAAACCGTCACGTTAGTGTAATGTTCTCTAATTGTGTTTATATGTGTATATATTATGTTGATTCCTTATTAAACGTTATAGTTGTAAGTTATATTATTTGAGTCATATATATTTTTATCGAGATTTTGTTCCAAATGATTACTACTCATATACTTGGGATGAATGAATCTCCCATGTTTCTTGGTCTACATCTCCAGGTCTATTGTAAATTACCAGTGGGAAGAAACTTGGGGGGTTGGGTAACCACGTATCGAATCCAAGGCTCCTCACCAACACGATCCACCTGGTATCAAAACAGAGTGGAAGACATTGAATTGATCTCCATATCTCCATAGTTCAAGGACCAAGGGGAACGAAGAACCAACCCACACAATAAGCCATGTTCATCTTTGCTCCACCTATACCATCAAAACTTTTCACATTTACTTTATAAAAACGTTTTCTATTATAATATTACCATTGTTAATCATTTTGATACTATGTTTTATCAATCAATATCAATTTATAATTATTATTTATGAGATATTGTCATTTCATTCAAATAACATAACATATTACTATGTTAGGGATTTTGTTTGACATTAAAACTTTCATTCTCTCACTTTCAATAAGATACATGGAATCAAAGATATATAAAACACAAAGGTGATGGCTTTTTAAATTTCAAAGGCACCTATGGATCTTTGAAAGTAAGATAAAGGTTCGAAAGTGTGCAGATTTTATGTTTGTAATGTGTAAATTTCAGGCAACGGTGTATGATGAGGGAAATTCCATTGATATGGACGAGATTCACATACACTAAATGGAACTTTCATTATATTTGAGATGATTTTAATATATTTTGGTAAATATGTTAGCATACTTGTTAAATAAGCTAATGAGAATGTTAAGTAATTTGAATGAAGTTTGCATATTAATGTTGTTAATTGGAATCATAAAAATATTACAATTAAAAAGATCTTAAAATATTAAAGAATATTATCCCAAGATTAATTGTTGAAGCCCTCTTAATACATCTTTAAAAATAAGTGCGTTGAAAATGCTAAGTAATTTGAAGGAAGTTTACATATTAATGTTGTTAATTGAAATTATAAAAATATTACAATTAAAAAAATCTTAAAATATTAAAGAATATTCTCCCAAGATTAATTGTTAAAACACTCTTAATACATCATTAAAAATATGTGTTCATTTTAATTTATACTTAGTTACTCCTAATATTTTCTTTTAAATTAATTAAGATTTTAAACATGATACAAATTTATAACTATAAAATAATATCTCTAGAATTTTGTTCAATTTTAAGTCAATTAAATTCATAATTTTTTTTATCAAAGTTTCAATCAACTTATATTACCAAATTCCAACATTAAAAAAATATTTGATGTAATTACCTAAGTAATACAGAGTAATATATCCATCTTTGAAAAGTTCAAAAAATAAATCATAGCCAAATAAATCATAGCCAACCAAAAGTTTACAAGTTCCACTTCTCCTATGGCAAGCAAGTCGTAGATGGCAAAGAAATAACAACATTTCCATTGACACAATATACGATTTATTGCCACTTTAATTTTCAACTTAGTCAGCTATTATTCACGTGAAGGTTGAGGGAAACTAACCTTATGTAAATTATATTTTTTTATACTATTTCTTTTTAATTCCTAATACGAGACTAACTTTAAAATATCTGCAACAAATTAATCTATCTTTTATTCAAAATATTACTCAATTCGATTGGAATGAGAACAAGGGCAGCGTGGCTGCGTGTACTGCCTCCCCACGCTGCGCGCCAGTTTGACAAAGTATTAATTCCACAACCCACATATTTAATGCCAAGACCAATCTGCCTGCCAGTCTAACAAAGTATTAAATATAAATAATATAAAATAGAAATTTAACTTACCCACTTTGTAGTTTGTAATGTTTTTGAGTTAATTTTTACCTCGAAATAAGTGAAGGCTGCAATAACAGTATAAAGTTATCAGCCAATGAAAGGTAAGAAAATTCAATTTTTTTACATATTAAAAAAAAAGAATTTTAGTTTCTTATGTTATACATTAAGATTTTTACAAAATTTTTAAAGTCAGACCAAATTAATAGAAAAGTCAACCCCAACTCATCACTATGTATACTGCCTGGGAGGCAGTACAATAACTAAGAGGTTAATAATATAACCAGTTCTAGTAAATTAAAATATTATCAAAGGGGATATGCGGGCAGTTTATGACCAATTTATTTGACTCTTGGAATTCCAATGTGTCTCGAAGAAGCAGCACATACGTCCCATTGAGAGAATATGTTGAAATTCGGATACATGTATTAGCGTTGATATAATAATATAGTTAAAAGCGCTGATATAACAAGGGTTATATGGTAGTTTAGTCCCTGCTAAGTAAATTTGGAAATAAAGATGATAGTTAACACCCTATAATTATTTATGATGATTACTTTGAAACATGAATAATATGCTAACAAATGAGTTAGTTTCATAATCTTAAAAGAAATCAGTTTCTTAAAAAAATTCGACATAGACTCATAACAGATGGAGAAAGCCTTATTGCTCCATGATGACACATAGTTTATAGATTTGTCATACCATGATTTTACTTTAATGTAGCTGCCATATAGTTTTGGGATTAATCTGAATTTCCTTCCAGTTAAGCTAAGCAAGTCAAATGCAAATCTTATTTAAAAAATAAAAAATAAAAATAAAAATTTCACATTTTATAATATATATTTTAATATATATAATATTTTACTATCTTGAAAACCAACTAAGAATCCTCAATGATTTTTGCTCCAATATGGGTATGACTGTTAATACTGATAAGACTAAGGTCATGATTATTAAATCCAATAAAGCAAGACTAAGGTCATGATTATTAAATCCAATAAGATCCCCATGATACCTTGTATATGACAACAACAACTTGGAGGAAGTGAATTCATACAACATCTTGGAATGGATATTCACCACAAGATTAATTGGAATTATAGCATTGAGAAAGGATTATTGGGGATGGAAAGCTGGCTATGGGTTTGAAAACAATTGTAAATCAACAACTTTAGAGTTGGGATAAGAAGAAACTCTTTGAGACTCTTGTTACACTGCTATTCTTTATGGATGTGAAGTATAATATCAGAGATTCGTGAATCCCGAGAAAGATAGACAAAATACAAAAAGAATTTTATAACCCATAATTTCAAAATTAAAGGAAATAATCTTTATCCCATCCTCCTCGTAGAAACTAGCCCCTATTGAGAGCATGGCTATGACTAGATACATAATGTATAAGAAAACGTTAAACAACATGGAAGATAAGAGCTACCTAAAATTGCTTCCAAATCAAGTCATAACCACCACTCACTCGTTTAGGATGGCATAAAGACTTCCAATCTTGGCTAAACTATTGGGGACTAATGGAATAAACCATTTCAGTAATAAAGATATTATTAAAAAACGTCAAATCAAATTTAAGGAAAAATGTGGTGGACAACATATTAGAGGAAAAAAGAAAATTAAGGTATTATAAAGATGTAATCAACCCACCCAAAAGATCAAATTATCTATCCTGTCACAAGTGTAAAGAAAAAAAATAAGTATTAAGATAAAAACAAATTCTCACGAGCTCCATAGTGAAATTTGGTGTTGGTCAATTCCTAAACGTCATGGATGAAAGAGTGTGTCACCTTTGTGACACTTTCAAGAAGGTTGAAGATGAAAACACTTTCTTAGATTGTCCAGCCTATAAATCTATATTAGATCCTCATTTTCAAAATATTGATCACACTACCAACCTTCTAATCTCTAACTAACAAAAGTATGGTGATCTTGGAAAACCTCTCTTAATGCTTTGTTAGCTTAAAACAAAATTTAAAGAATCACAAGTAATCACTACTCTAAGGTCCTGGGATAGACCAATTAGGTCTTAGTGGACGCTAATCATCATCATCATCATTTTAATATATATAGTATTATAATTATCTAACATATATATATATATATATATATTATAAAATATAATATACATTTTAATATATAATATATTATAATATTTTATATGTTAACATATATATATATTATATAATATATACTATAATTTATATAATATTATAATATAAATTTTAATACATATAATATTTTAATGTGTTAACATATATATTATAAAATATATAATATATATTATAAAATATATAATATATATTTTAATTTATATAATATTTTAATATGTTATGAGATGATACATCCAAAATATCAACATTACTATTCATTTCTTCTTCTATATCGAGAAATGTAAATTTTAATAAATATTTTTATTGTGGTGGTGTAATAAGTGTTATATATGTTGTACAACCAATTATAATATGTTGTTATTGATTATGCAATTAATTTTAAATATTAAAATACGTGAAGGCAACAATAAGACTTGAAATATATTAACCAATTAGAGATGAGAAAAATAAATAATTTTGCTATATAAAAAAATATATATTTATTTTCTTAAGTTAAGCATTACATTTTACAAACAAATTTAAAATATAAAGCAAATTAATGTCAAATCAATAGAAAACTCATTGGGAGGGACTAATAATACAGTTGAAAAATGTCGACCAGTGGAAATACATGTAACAAATACTCATAGTAACAAATACATGGAGAAGCACATTAAATTTACTCACAGTATGGAGGATCACATTAAATTTATTCAGCTTCTGTATTCTTGTGAAGCAAACAAGCAACTTTGTTTTTCAAGTGTGGATGATGTCATGGCTATTCTACTAGTCACTTGTGAATTGTTGTTTCAAGAGTGCGTTCAAGGATGTATGCAATATTTGAATGTGGTTCGTTGGAGTCCCGCAAGAAATCAAAATTCGAAATATTCGAAATATTTTGTAGAAATGTGAATTACATAGGCAGAAGAGCCTTTAATGGTTTCAATCTCTATTCAAATATAATTCATCGTTGCTTTGGTTGTGTTATAGCGCAAGTTGTAGGTTGGACAAAGCTTGACCCAACCACAAAGCAAGTGCTACAACTTGGGAATCCTACACCCAATGTCACCTCGATGTAAGTCCCACACTTCAAGGGTGACTGGGTCACTCTAGGGAGGCGATCTTGGTGACCCTAAGGGGATTGAGATGGAGATAGAGGGAAATGGAAGTGAAGCCCCAAAAGATCAATTCTAAGTGGAATAAAAGGTAGGGAGAGATGCCTTGCAAGTTAAGTAATCGTTGCCCCACACCTATAGTACTTCTTCGGATAATTGTACCTGCTCGAGACATAAGAAAAGACACTTTGCAATGATATATGTTAGTTGGATCAACAAGTTAAGTTTGTTGTCCATAATTTGCAAAAGTAGATAACATTATATATCAGCAAGTAAATGGTACTATAAGCTACTCAATAAGTGCTAGAGATCAAGCAGAAAATACAAGAGAAATACTAGCTAAACTCAAGATGAAAAGCCAATGTTCTAGCACAAAAAATAAGGTTGTTGTAAATACTTGTATGCAACAAATTATATCAGCCTTATGGCTGTAACATTCAATCTATTACAGCAAGAAAATTAGCCACTGAAATCCCCTCAAGCTTTGCCAAAAAGTGCGTTAGGCCAAGGAAAGTAAGTCTGCAAACTTTGAGCAAAATCCATTGATTGATAAGAGAGTTATTCAAGCAAATGAGTTAGTGTTTCCGCATCCCTAATGCCTGTAGGTTAAAGTTGATAACAACAATTAGAGTATTGGGAGAGAGGGGATGCCCTAGTGGGGGAAGACTCCTCTCAATGAGGCAAATCAACTTCAAGCAAGAAAACTTTCAAAAGGTAAAAAATTATGTTTCCCAAGGAAATGATTTTATATTTCCAATGCAAAAAAGTATGACTAGTGCCTTTACTATTGGGTTGTTGGAGCCAAATAAACAAAGATCTTAGAGAAGCTACATCCGTGGGGGTGTAATCCCTTTTACTTCCCAAGGCAAGTTTCTCTAAGCTATGGTTTAAACTAAGAGGGTGTATGCCCTTATACTTCTCCTACCAAACCCTTGTATAATCAATGAGATGAAGCAATAAAATGGTGAAGACTATGGTGGGGGTGTATGCCCTTATACTTCCCACCTAGCTCCTAGCATAACAATACTTGACTTGAAGAAAATGATAGCATAATAATAGAAAACCATACCAAGATCAAGAGAAATGCCAAGACAATCCACCATAAGAGCTAGAAAAACATCATCCAAGGCTAGCACTAGACTTCCACCAACCAGTCACCAATAGATAGCCATAAACAAGTGCACAAGAGATAAAAAGAGCCAAGTGTGGCGAAAATTTCAGACCAAGGCCTCTCACAAGAGGGAGAGTTATGTTTGAAATGAGATATTATCATCTCTATTTATACAAAATGTAGATAACATAGTTTGTCCACAAATTAAGGAGTAAACCACAAGATTAGGGGTCAACAGCCCTAATCTTGCCCCCTTAACAAAGTAATATTAAACAATTCACTTTTTGCACAAATAAAACCCTAATTTAGGAGGACGTCACCCCTTTAGGGGACGTTTTGCCACTTTGAGGAAGTCGTTGGTGTTGGAGAAGAATGGGTAGGCCTCCAAAGGCCACATGTCAAGCATATAAGCACTCTCATCATGGTGAAGACCTTCCTCCTCCTCAAATGTCCATGTGTCAAAAGAGTGGCACCTCACCATCATGCCCTAGCCCCAAAAGCATGACGTTAAACTCAAAAGTAGAACTTTTTTCTCCTCCTAAGAAAATCGTTTGGCAAATGAGGGTTGGGATAGGTTGTCGAAGTCATCATCAAGGTCGTTCAAGTCTGATCTCTCTCATCCAGCATGCAGGCCCCTGTCATCCAACCTGTGGGCTTGTAGCTCCATGGAAGCCCAAGCTAGGCTTGTTCTCCCAAAACTGTCCACCAACTAGGTCCTGTAAAGACAAATGAGCATGCCCTCCGAGGATCTCAAGTCATAACATCATGATAAGTGAATCCAATCAAAAAATAAGCCATCTAAGCATGTGCATCAAAGATCACTATATCAAACAATTAACAACTCAAATACATTATGTGACTTGTCAAGCTTGAATATGGGAGGGTTGACGAGGTGTCATATTGCGTAGATCTTACCCTAGGTCAAGGAGAGTTTCCAAGAGGTCCCTCTCTAAGTCATGTAAAGTGGATGAAGTGGATGGGGTCAAGACTCAATGGGCATAGGGATCATGACATACAAGGGGTCGTAGTGTCTCATTCATGGGTGCCTTTGTAGAGGGTGTGTGGTACCTTCGTCGGCAATGCACTTTTCCAAGCCCATCAATTGCCTTTTATCTTTGTTTCTTTATTTTCTTTCCATATAACATAAGGAGAGGTTGAAGGTCACTGCCCTGGCGTGGTGACCAAATGATGGCAATGTCACCCACAAACACCTAGTGGAAATGAGAAGGTTGACTCGTGATGATAACTCTTTTCTCTCAGCCATGCAACTGAGAGTCATTACCCTGGTTGGGTGACCAGATGATGGTAATTTCATACCACTAGATATTCATGGATGTGATAGGTCGACTCATGATGAGACCTCCTATCCTTCAACTAGCCTTTTAATCATTCTCGATTATATGGCGGGTCCCCTTTACTCAAAGATAAGTGTTTCATTGCTTTCTTGGGTGATCCCTGGGTGAAGCATTTGGAAGGTTTATATAAGACTTTTATCTTTTACCCAACACCAATCGCTTTGAGCCTTTAGCCCCTTCTTCCCATAGAATGAGGAACAACCTCTTCTTGGGTCAATACACCCTAAAATCCCAAGAGATGAGGAAATGGAGGGGAATAACGATGGAAAGAGGTAAGTATGGTCGGGAACGGTATGATGGATCATTAAGGGAGTTCCTAGTAGCAAACCCATTCCCAAAGAAGACCACTTACTAGGGTACAATGTCAACCATCAAGGTGAAACAGGGCAAAAGGCATAATGCCCAAGCATATATCATGAAATCTAGAGCAATCTAAGATACAACATAATCAAATGGCTTGAATATTGAAATGATTCTCACCATAATACTGATTTGTACCTCATGGAGCAAGGCCCACTGCCTTCTGGAAGCCAGCTAGTGTGGTGGATGCCATCTGCAAACCTATGACCATTTGTGGTGGTGAGTGGGTTTTCCATCTGTGCAAAGGGTACTGTTGGTCATGTAGTCTCTCGACAGTCCATATCTGCAACCTCAGGGCCTCGATACAACATTTCATTAGTTATCCACAAAATGGGGATAACATATGGCTCCTACTTGAGGACATGTGATCGTCGTAGGGTGCTTGAGAACTACAACATCTCATGGTAGACCTATGCCTACAAGGAAACATCAAACTGTCAAGTGCAAGATGGCCTGGTCATCCTTGTTCTCATATGATGATAATCAAAACCCACTAATCTAGAAAGAGAAAAAAATTGACATTTTTTCAAAAAAAATTAAACTAAGCATGAAATCAAAGTGCAAGTACAGTAAAATGAAAATGAAATGCATCTAAACTTGTATGAGCAATCAAGATGCAAATGCAGGGAATCAAAATGACTTACCTACTTACTTGGGGCCCTGAAGATCACTTGCTAGATGATGTCAAGTGAAGTCATACAACCAGTGCAACCATTTGATCATCTCATCATAGTATCTCCCCATGTGCTTAATCATATAATACAACAAAGATAATTTAAGCCCATAATAATCATGAGTATAAACATACATATAATCGATCATGAAATAAAACTCATGAAGATGGGTGGTAGGGAGGAAATCGTACTGGAAAGAGAAAACATCAACTCGATCATCCCCCCTGAAAGTGTAGCCACAAGACTAATCAATCCATCTTTGAAGGGGGCTACTATATGCAGAGGAAGGGTCATCTTCATCCACGAACAAAGACTCACTACTTGTCGAGGACTAAGAGGAAACAAGAGATCAGAATAATATTGCATGGTCTCTTGGAGAAGAGGATAAGAGGTAAGGAACAATCTCATGTGTAGAAAAACATCGCCTCTTCCCCTGTGAATCTCCAAGATGAAAATACATCCACTTTGAAGAATGAACTTTTGACTGCTCTAAGGTGGCCACGTCCTGGTATTCCTCAACATCTAAGCACAATGGTTGGAAGTCCTCATAAAACAAATCTGCATCCTCAAAAGGGTATGTACCAAAGGATGATTGAAGATCACTCTGAATAAGTTGTGACAAGTTATCCTCGAAGGGGCGGAACAAATCTGTAACCATATCATCACCAGGTTGCCAAACATCTTAATCATATACGTACAAGGACCACTACTCTGATGATGACATCCCCTTTGCTTGAGATCTACCCTCAATGTCATAAATGGGGTCTCTATCAAATTTGAGATAACTAAGATCCCATCTACGTCTGCCAATCTGTATGAAAGTGTCTATAGGCTCATCAACCATATCAAAGTGTACTTTCATAAGACCATGAGTATGACTGAAAACGACCATATTTTCATCTTTGTGCACAAGAGAAGTAGAGGCATGGACGTGTTTAACTGGACCTTCATCATCGAGACTGATCACTTCTTCAACATTAGGAGGTAAACAAGGTTGGACAACCTCACCTTGATCAAGCGGGATCAAAGATAGTGGTGCCTCAATATGTTGTTGACGCAACCTGCCCCTCAGCGAGCAGCCTGCTCCACCAGGACCTTCTTCAATCACGGGCCCGAAGAGTCTAAGCTCTTCCAACTCCCCTCGGTAGTTACGAGTCACCCACAGTAACTCCTTCAGCTATCTCCCACTTCGGAAACCGGGATATCGCGACTCGGGAGTTTGCGGTTCACGCGAACACATTCACCTGCACAACAAAACCCCGACTCCCGATGGTCAACGGGTCAACGCTTCTATTCGGGAGTTTCCCTATCGGGAAATCGGCAGTGGTGGTGTCGCGCGTCTCATGCAACACAAATCTCCGAACCTCGAAACTCCGACAGCATGCCACTTGTCCTCCACTTGCTCTGGAGGCCCCACCAACTACGTTACCTCCTTCACTCGTGCGATCGGGGATCGCGGGATCGCGACTTCACCAGTTGCAATTCCCTTGCATCACAAAACCCCGAACC
>SNQJ01S0006931.1:214308-242693 GCA_010110895.2 Picea sitchensis | reverse complement strand
AAATGTCTAATCTACAGCTAATTTCTATCTACCAGCTTTAATTGTATTAACTGCCTTCCTATCTGTAACATAATACAATGCGCCTGGCTTTGAATGCCTTTAGTAAACGGCGGCGCAACGCAGACCAAGGTGAAATTAAAAATAAAAAAAGGTTTGCGGGCTTGTCCAGCTGTATAGTCTCTTATCCACGCGCTTGTTCGTATGATGAATTGCGGATGCTCCTGCATCAGTTGTGTTTTATCATAATTCTTCTTTCTTTTTATAGACAAGCCCCTCCATCGCCTCTTCATCACAAGAGGCTTGACTCTGAGTGCATAGTTCTTTGCCTGCTTTTCTTCAATGGGGTCTATCATATCCAAGGTTTCCTCTGACACTTCTTTACTTTCAAGGTCATGGAATAAAGCATCATCAAGGTCTTCGAAAGGGTCACAACTCATTGTGTTCTCTTCTTGATGACTTTATTCATATGTTTATTGTTCGAATACTTCTTCATCGTCAAGGGCAGGAAATAATTCTCTTATGAGATTCATCATTTCCTCAACAACTTTATTGGCAGCCTTTTCCTTTTCCATTTGTAAAAGTTCCTTCTTCAAGGCATAACAATTTCTGGATATGGGTTCATCGTATGGTGCCATATTTCCATTGACTGAAAGGACACCTCAATGGAGTCGCCAGATGAGATCAAGGCTCATCAAAGGATGGAAACGGGGAAAGAGTGAAAGGAAGGGTTCTAGGGGAGTCGCCAGATGAGTTTCGAGATGAACTCATCAAGAAAGGTGGAAAGGGAACATCCCTTAGGTGGAGTCGGCAAGCAAGCTAAGGGAAAGGCTTTGGGATAGCTTACCAAAGTGTTGTTAGGGTTCGGAAGAGGATTCAAAATCCTCCCCAACAACGATGCCAAAATGTTATAATGCAAGTTGTAGGTTGGTAAAAGCCCGACCCAACCACAAAGCAAGTACTACAACTTGGGAATGCTACACCCAATGTCACCTCGATGTAGGTCCTGCACTTCAAGGGTAACTAGGTCACTCTAGGGAGGCGATCTCGGTGACCCTAGGGGGATTGAGATGGAGATAGAGGGAAATGGAAGTGAAGCCCCTAGAGGTCAATTCTAAGTGGAATAAAAGGTAGGGAGAGATGTCTTTCAAGTCAAGTAATTGTTGCCCCACATGTATAGTACTTCTCCAGATGATTGTACCTACCCGAGACAAAAGAAAAGACACGTTGCAATGATATATGTTAGTTGGATCAACAATTTAAGCTTGTTGTCCCTAATTTGTAATAGTATATAACAATATGTATCAACAGGTAAATGGTATTATAAGTTTCTCAATAAGTTCTAGAGATCAAGCAGAAAATACAAGAGAAAGACTAGCTAAACTCAAGATGAAAAGCCAATGTTCTAGCACAAAAAATAAGGTTAGTGTAAATAATTGTCTGCAACAAATTATATCAGCCTTATGGCTATAACATTCAATGTATTACAACAAGAAAATCAGCCACTGAAATCCCCTCAAACTTTTCCAAAAAGTGCGCTAGGCCAAGGAGAGTAAGTGTGCAAACTTTGAGCAAAATCCAATGGTTGATAAGAGAGTTATTCAACCAAATGAGTTAGAGTTTCTGCAGCCTTAATAGATGTAGGTTAAAGTTTATAACAACAATTAGAGTATTGGGATACAGGGGATGCCCTAGTGGGGGAAGACTCCTCTCAATGAGGAAAATCAACTTGAAGCAAGAAAACTTTCAAAAGGTCAAAATTTTTGTTTCCCAAGGCAATGACTTTATATCTCTAATGCAAAATAGTATGACTAGTGTCTTTACTATTGGGTTGATGGAGTCAAATAAACAAAGAGCTCAGAGAAGCTACATCCTTGGGGGTGTAAGCCCTCTTACTTCCCACGACAAGTTTCTCTAAGCTAGGGTTTAAGCTAAGATGGTGTATGCCCTTATACTTCTCTTAGCAAACCCTTGTATAATCAATGAGATGAAGCAATAAAATGATGAACACTATGGTGGGGGTGTACTACCTTATACTTCCCACCTAGCTCTTAGCATAACAATACTTGAATTGAAGAAAATGATAGCATAATATTAGAAAACCATACCAAGATCAAAAGAAATGCCAAGACAATCCACCATAAGAGCTAGAAAAACATCATCCAAGTCTAGCACTAGACTTCCACCAACCATTCACCAATATATATCCATAAACAAGTGCACAAGAGATAAAAAGGGCCAAGTGTGGTGCAAATTTCAGACCAAGAGCTCTCAAAAGAGGAAGAGTTATGTTTGAAATGAGATATTATGATCTCTATTTATACAAAAAATAGCTAACATAGTTTGTCCACAAATTGAGGAGTAACCACAAGATTAGGGGTCAACAACCCTAATATTGCCCCCTTAACAAAGTAATATTAAACAATTCACTTAAAATTTCACTTTTTGCTCAAATAAAACCCTGATTTAGGAGGACATCAACCCTTTAGGGTATATTTTTTCACTTTGAGGAAGTCGTTGGTGTTGGAGAAGCATGGGTAGGCCTCCAAAGGCCACATGTCAAGCATATACAAACTCTCATCATGGTGAAGACCTTCCTCCTCCTCAAACGTCCATGTGTCAAAAGAGTGACACCTCACCACCATGCCCTAACCCCAAAAGCACAACGTAAAACTCAAAAGTAGAACGTTTTTCCCCTCCTAAGAAAATTGTTTGACAAGTGAGGGTTGGGCTAGGTTGTCCAAGTCATCATTAAGGCCATCCAAGTCTGATCTCTCTCATCTGGCATGCGGGCCCCTAACATCCAAACTGTGGGATTGTAGCCCCATGGAAGCCCAAGTTGGGCTTGTTCTCCCAAAACTGTCCACCAACTAGGTCCCGCAAAGACAAATGAGCGCGCCCTTCAAGGATCTCAAGTCATAACATCATGATAAGTGAATCCAAACAATAAACAAACCATTTAAGCATGTGCATCAAAGATTACTATATCAAACAATTAATAGTTCAAAGACACTATGCGACTTGTCAAGATTGAATATGGGAGGGTTGATGAGGTGACCTATTGGGTAGATCTTACCCTAGGTCAAGGAGAGTTTCCAAGAGGTCCCTCTCTAATCCATGTAAAGTGGATGAGATCAAGACTTAATGGGCATAGGGCTCATGACATGAAAAGGATCGTAGTGTCTCATTCATGGGTGCCTTTGTAGAGGGTGTGTGGTACCTTCGTCTGCAATACACTTTTTCCAAGCCCATCAATTCCCTTTTATCTTTTTTTCTTTATTTTCTTTAAATATAACATAATATAGGTTGAAGGTCATTGCCCTGGTATGGTGACCAGATGATGGAAATGTCACCCACAAACACCAAGTGGAAATGAGAAGGATGGCTCGTGATGAGACCCCCTTTCTCTCAACCATGCAACTGAGAGTCATTACCCTGGTTTGGTGACCAAATGAAGGTAATGTCATACCACTAGATATTCATGGACGTGATAGGTCGGCTCGTGATGAGACCTCATATCCTTGAACTAACCTTTTAAACATTCTTTATTATATGGTGGGTCCCCTTTACTCATAGATAACTGTTTCATTACTTTCTTGGGGATCCTTGGGCGAAGCATTTGGAAGGTTTATATAAGGCTTTTATCTTTTACCCAACACCAACCCCTCTGGGCCTTTAGCCCCTTCTTCCCATAGAATGAGGGACAACCCCTTCTTGGGTCAATACACCCTAAAATCCAAAAAGATAAGGAAATGGAGGGGAATAATGATGGAAAGTGGTAAGAATGGCTTGGAATGGTATGATGTCTCATTAAGGGAGTTCCTAGTAGCAAACCCATTCCCAAAGAAGACCACTTACTAGGGCACAATGTCAACCACCAAGGTGAAGCAGGGAAAAAGGCATAATGCCCAAGCATATATCATGAAATCTAGAGCAATCTAAGATACACCATAATTAAATGGCTTGAATATTGAAATGATGCTCACCATAACACTGACTTGTACCTCATGGAGCAAGCCCACTGCCTTCCGGAAGCCAGCTGGTGTGGTGGATGCCATCTACAAACCTATGACCATATGTGGTGGTGAGTGGGTTTTTCATATGTGCAAAGGGTATTGTTGGTCATGTAATCTATCGACACTCCATATCTACAACCTTAGGGCCTCAAGACAACATCTCCTTATTTATCCACAAAATGGGGATAACAGGTTGACAGGTGTATATATACAAGGTGGTTTGGTTGACAGGTTTTGTCCAATTGACAAGTTTGTGGCAAAATCTATTCGTACATACATACCTTCGACATAACAAGGTGGATTTCACTCTATGACAACTAGTATGAAGTCAATATCCTTCTTCAATCTCTTTGGAAAAACTTCAAAGACTTACTTCATGAACACTTTAGTATCATCTTTATATTTATTCAAATCAACTTATAGGTTTCACAATGAACTTTTCTTTGATCTCTACTTAATTTAAAGAGAGGGGTGTTACAGGGTCAATGAACCTCAGTCCAAACTTTTAATAATGCAATGATGGGTGTGTTATGGGTTATGTCAAATAGGCATAAACAATCACCTTTTTTCGATTTAACAGTTTAAAGCTAACAATTAGCTTTTGTCAATTTAATAATTTAAAGCTAACAATTAATGCTAAACTGAGTTGTAGTTCATCAATACAAAACAATTTAATCTCATTTACATTAGTCATGCTCTATTTCATACGAATTAATTGTTTAACTGCAAAATGTGTGGTATTATTTAAACAAAATAATATATAATTTTGACTTATAACTAATGATGGCAATGTTTACCATCCTTCAAGACTAGTAAGGTCTATTAAAAAAATATAAAGAATTAAGCTAAATGTTTTATATATAATTGCGTTTAGTTAGAAATTTTGCATGGTAATTGAGATCTACTAAATTGAGTAAATATTTGATCATTGGGGAACAAAATTTGAACTATGAATGGGGTCTTGGGATAGCCACAAACAATCGATCAAGGGCTTGTGATCTCCTTCAGGGACTTAAATGTATAAGCTCATCCGGTGTGAAGTCTCTCATAGCTATTGGGGACTCAACTATAATTATCGATCTAATGAATAACTTGAAAGTCTCATTAAGTTAGTTTGTCTCATAGCTATAATTAAAAAGGAAGTTCTTTGTTTCGAAGAGACCATTTTTTTCATGTTTCGAGGGATCTCAATTGACAGGTAGAAAACCTAGCCAATAGGGACTGAAGATCGAGGGAATGCATTATATGTAAAGGCAGGGAAATTGTTTTTCAAGCTATACCCTAAGGTCATGAATTCAATCATTTAATGTATGTCACCACGTTCCAAGTGGTTAAGGGAATTTATGACACTTCGTCAAAGTGGTAGTAAATCATATAGTTGGAGGTGGGACATTGTGTGCATCACCCTCATGACATCCTCACACATGCCATCCTTGATTTGCTGTTTCCATTTTGAAACGATGGGGAACTTAATACGGTATGTAGGTGGGATTATGGAGACTTTGAGGTGGGCATTGGAGCGAAGGCTAGCAAGCGATCTCTATGGTTGTCATCTCCATCGCAATTGGAACTTTAGGTAAGGCATTTTGAAAGAGTTATGTGGGTTTATTTAGTTGATGGACAAGTCATTTATGGGCAATACTTTTGAGTTTCAGATTTGGTATTGTGTTGTCAATCTACCTTTGCAGTGGATTTAAACTAGAGCTTTGAGGCTACTCCAAGCCTACATATTTTAAGAGTCGGGGAAGGTCTAGATAATGTTTCTTTTGTGTATATTAGCTTTGGTATATTTTTCTTGTTCCATTACACTAGTAGTAGGGAGGTTGGGTCTCTCACTCTCTTGATTTCATATAGTTTTCTTCAGTGTGTTGATTGGAATTTTCAGTCTTTGGCTATAATTGAGTATGTTGGGCAATGCTAGTTGTTTTTGGAGTTGATCTTAGATTGGCGTTTAGGGAATTCTTTGGGCTTGTCTCCTCTTCAAGCTAGGGAAGGTCTTGTTCATCCCTTTTGTGTTTAACAACTCCATGGTTTCTCTTTAGGTGCATTGTACTTGCTTCCTCTCAAATTAAACTATGTATAATCTAGTTAGGCACTTCTGGAGGATTTGGACTATGGATTTCCATGTGAACCATGGGAATCATCTCAGGGAGATACAAGAAATACACAGAGTATTGTGCAAGCATGAAGACTTCATAAATGGCAATATGATGTCCATATTCTTGGTAATGACCAAAGCCCACGAAAATGAACATTAATGCAATTCTCATAATGCAGTGATCATGGAAACCCTCCAACAACAAAAAAGTCAAATTCAGGTCTTGGAAGTAGAATGTTTGATGTCGAGGAATATGGTTTGTGATATTAGTAAGGGTTCTCAATTTTTTGCCTTCAATTTTATAATGTTAATGAGCTTTGTCTATGGTGAACCTAAAGAAGAGGAACTGATCCATCGAATGCTAGAAGACATGGAATTGGAAAAACATGAATCACAAACTATTAATGTTCATCAAGATGAGGTTGCACAACAAGCATGTCTTCTATTAGTATCAATTTATCTTATGTTATGCAAAACATTTCTAATTTTAAGTGTATGTTTTAGAGTTTATACCAGTAGATTTTTTTTTTTGAAATCCTCTACAAAGGATGATAGATACCTTTTGCTTTAGACTCATATTGTTTGATACTTATGTTGATTTTTGTTTTAAGAGATGACATCCTTTTTGTATTACTATGTGGACTAGTTCAACTGCAACTTATTTTTAACAAAAAATACTAGTCGTCTATGTCAAAAAAATTCGAGTAAAGGGAAGCTTTTAATTGATCCATCACTTCCTCCATGTAATCAAGCCTTTGAGGATATAAATAAACCACTTTAAGTATTAACAAATTAATATGTACGTGGCTAGCGTTTATACCAACAAAAAAAGGTGGGATGTAAAAGTAATTGCCACAAATTTTATTTCCTTAAAAAAAGTTAATCTATATTCCATAGATTGAAAAAAATGCATTCTTAACTAGCCTTATATCTCTTTGATTACCATCTCCAACACTGGGTTGGAGTGGAATTTCATATCAAAACAAGGTTGCGAGGCAGCTTAGTCCCTGTCGGGTTGAATTGGGATAGGAAAAAGTACCGGAGGTAGATGGAAACTGCAGTGGAGATGTGGCAAGCAGCATGAAGCACAGGTGGTATCCATGCAGTAAATGACACGTGGCCTCTAGAGCCCCATTTATTTTTTGAAAGTACATAACAAAATACAATTTGTGCATAGTAGAAGATAAAAATTTATGACGACGCAAATATGAAAGGAGACAAAAAAATAGTTTAGTTTGAAATATATTGAAAAAGTTACATTTTCCTGGAAATTTAAATGCATTTGTCATATAGACTGGTGAAAGATAAAAATGTATGAGGACATAAATATAAAATGAGATAAAAAACAATTTTATTTGAAATATATCAAAAAATAAAAGTCCGTTACATATTCCTGGAAATTTCAATGCGTTTGCCATATAGACTGGGATTGGGGCTCCTGTGGACCATAAGATAAATATATACAAAAACATGACTGTAGAAGAAGTGGGCGACAGTAGAGGTGCAATACCTGAAAAATAATAAATTGAAAGGTATCGATCTTTGGCTAGGCAGGTAGAGTGCAATACCTGAAAAAAATAAATTGAAAGGTATCGATCTTTGGCTAGGCATTTCTATTTAAAAAAGTGGAATAACTGGGTTGATAAACAAAGCAGGATGCGATCAATAGACTTACAGTGATGGTACATATGACCCCTTTTGCTATTTGCTTGTTGATGCCTTTTCATTGATGTCGTCGACGACTGCTGGAATCATGGAAATTGCTTGTTTCCTTTTGTCGGTGGCCTGCTTTAATTCCCTTTCAAGCCATTCTTCAATGTAGCTTCTCATTGAGACGACGTTGATCTCATTCTGGATTTTTATGTTGAAAAGTTCCTTTTCTAATTCCCTGAAGTTGATAGAAAGATTACGCAGAGCCTGATTAATTTCCTCATTTTGTATTGAATAGTCGACTAGCCAGTCGTCGACGTCATCTTGACCATATTCAAGGATGCTGTAAAACTTTTCCAAAGACAACGCCTTAAACATATCAACCTGTTTATCGAAGTCTTGCCTAGTTAAGGGCAAGTTGTTGACGATTAAGTTGGGGTCTTGGAAGTCGTTGGTCCTTCCGGCTAAGTTTATTCTGGACAACTTTGTGAATAATTTTTCTTTCTTTGATATGGCTTGTTCACATGACTGAACAATGATATGCAAGTTCTTCACTTTTTCTTTCTAGCATGCATTTAATTGACCGATACGATTTTTAGATGGAAGATCTTGTTGTCTTCTTCTTGTTTCTGTCATGTTGTTGACAATGGTGCCAAAAGGAAGGACCCTGTTTAAATAGAAATGTTCTTCATCTTTTAACTTTGCCTGCAAATGTTCGAGCAAATTATGTGCCCTGGTTCCAAGGGAAGTCATGGTTTGTGATGTTTCCCACGCCTCAGTAACCAGTTCCATTCTTTTCTTGATATTATTCTCCACATATCCTCTACATGGTGCGAGGAGGTCGGAGTATCCTTTTAACTTGGCTGCAGGGGTGGCAAGCATGGCTATTGCCAAAGGATTGGCAAGCAATGACGTAGGAATCAAATCCTCTTCCAATTCCTTGACCCGATCCTTCAGTCTGGCATTCTCGGCCTCAATGCCTCCAATAGAATTATGAAGTGCATCTCCGGTTGCTATGTGAAGTTGACAGACTTTTGACAGTCGCATGTTCGCAAGGTTAACCTCTGAAAGAGATTTTCCTTTCTTATTTTTTACATTTTTTTTTCAATAATCAATCTTTTGGACTGGCTGTCAAAAACAATGCTCTGGAACACAAAGGATTCATCTTCGTAAAAAAAATTGGTGTGAGATATGTCCATTGGACGACTATGCTGCATCGCATCTCCGGGCTTATCAAGGTAGCAGAGTACGCTATCCAGATTAGGCTCAAGTTCCATGTTCTCACTCTGAAGTTCGGGCTCTTCCGCCTATCCCACAATTTTTTTTCTCTTCTTGTCTATTGGAAGCTTGTGAGAACTATCAATTTTAGAGTGAGGAGGGTCGTTATCTTCTCCTCCATTTAAAGAACTCTAAGTTGTTTTGTTGTTGTGGTGGGCCATTGGAGCGATGATCCGAGATGTCGTACTTTTGGGAGTGTTATTCGCCAATTGAACACTCTTCTCACCGAGGCCTTTTCCCTGTTGCATGTACAATTTAGTGTTGCTTTGCAGTGTGTCTAGGTCACTATTATCAGAAACAGGAGCGTTGCTGTCAGTGTCTCTGTTTTCAGTCAGGTGTTTTTTTTTAAAACAATTGTCGAAGCCAAGTGTTTGTAAATGTTGTAAAAAAAATTAATTGGGGTCGAACCCTCTTAGGCTTTCAACATATCTCAGGTTCAAGTTGCTAGAATGGGCTGTGAATTCGTCAATTTTGTTGACATTCTTCAACACGAAGTCCCGAACTTTCCAAGGTAGAGGAATGAACTATTTTTTTCTCTTCTCTTGGAATAGATGCAACCAATAGTTGTATTGCCGTGCTACTTTTGTAACAAACATTATGTTCGTAATGTGACATGGAAGGAGAGCAGGTTTTTCCCTAGAGCAAAAAAACCTTATCGTAGTGTAATTATCCAAATGTTACAGTGTCCCCTTCTTGTCCAAAAACCTGGTTGCCTGTTCAGATATGCGGGGATCATCTTCTCCTAACAACAAAACTTTGAAAATAAACACGAAGCCATTAAAAACCTCATAACAACAATGGGAGGCCTTGTGCTTCCACAAGGCCTGGTACCAGAACGTTACTGGGTCAAATTCCCAGTTGACATTCTTGGACAGAGACAGTTCTGGAAACTAGCAGCAATGTGCTATCGCAAAAACTAAGTAGGATGACATATAAAATTTCTTTTCCCTTTTGAAGCTTGACAATTGGGAATAGATTTCATGGGAAATTAGCTTGCCCCAATAAAAAATGGCTTGCTCCTTGACTATGAAATACAAAATATAAAGACCCATCAGAGAAATAGTTGCTGTGGACTCATGTTCCGTTATTCTTGTAAACAACCATGCAATTTCGCAGAATGGATTTCTAAATGAACTAACCTACAAGCTTGTGATATCTTCAGGAACTACCATCGAGTCTTCCAATAAATCGGGCAAGAGGTCCAACCAGTTATTATGCTTTGCTAGGAACTGTTTGGAATCTTCTCCTTTGAACGTCAATGTTGGCTCCGACAATCTTAACATCTGGCGAAACACCTGAGGTGACAAAGAAACAGAAGAGTAGTCCCGCAGTGGAATAATTATTTTGTCTGAAATAAATTTATTGACACACCAAGAGACCAGATCCTTACAGTCAAAAACTTCAGGGACACAGCCTGCATGAGCAATCCCAGAGGTCCAAATTACTTCGTTCTATGCGGCAGGGGTTGAGTAATAAGAATATGCCCTAGACCACTAGAAGTTATGGTCCTCGCGCCCGAAGATGTTCACTGTATCTCCACAGAACTGTTGTTGAGCTGATGCCATAGGTTTATGAGAACGTTGGTTTGCTCCATACGATGGTTGAAATGAACAGTTGGAGCTAATAATATAACTCTCCGCAAAATCTTGGTTAAATGCTTATGATGGGAAAGCTCCTCGAGCCTTTTGTTGATTAATGGCAATCTGTATGGGTGCTGCATGATGAAATGTTAGTAGTAAAGCTTACTTATTGCATATTTATAAGTGCGAAGGTGGTGGGTACGACGAAGAGAAATTAAGGATTGGAGGTTTCGTGAACATGCCAAGCTGACGAACGACAACGTGCGAACGACATTTCATGATTTTGAAATCAACACTCGGAAGGGATAATATAACCCTCCACAAATCTTGGTTTAATGTGTACTAATAGGAGATCTCATCGAGCCTTTCACCCATCAATGACAATCTATACGATTCCTACACGACGAGCTGTTAGAATTAAATGTCACTAATTGCATATTTAGAAACAAGATATATATATACATTTTTTTATTATAGACAAGTGTGAAGGTCACTGAGACGGGGAAGAGCAAGGAACGAATGGCAAGGTCTGAAAAGCGGTCGGATGGGATTCAAAATAGGGTTACGGGGGATACTCAGGAGAGACGAGTGTCCCATGGTCAAATTTTATGTATCAAAATTTTTGATTGCAAAACGTGTAAAACGGAAAAGAGCATGATGGGGCAGTTCAACGACCGGTTTGTATATTTGTAGAATTCTGGGAAAGTGGCTAAGTATGGAATAGGGAAATGGTCGGTCAGACTCATTTTCAGAATCGAGGATTGAAGATTTCATGAACGGACCAACTCGACGACGCGCAAATGACATTCCATGATGTTTGAAATTAACACTCGGAAGGGATAATAAAACCATTCAGAAATATTGGTTTTATGCGTATTAATGGGAGATTTCCTAAAATCCTGGTTTAGGATTAATGCTTGATAGTTACATACTTATAAATAAGATCTTATATATAATTTCTAATTGCTAATTGCAAAAGGGCGCGGGCACAAGAAACAACGATTAGGAATTGGATATTTCTTGAACCCGCCAACCCGACGATCCGCGGAAGAACTTTGAAGATATGGAGAAGTATGGAAAGCGGATGGACAAGCTTCAAAATGGGGTGACAATAGTTCCACAAGAGACATGAGGACCCGACGGTCAGATTGTATGTCTCAGAAGTTTTCAGTGTAAAATGTACTATATATATATATATAACCATTTTTTTATTATAGACAAGTGCGAAGGACACAGAGACGAGGGAGAGAAAGGAACGAATGGCAAGGTCTGAAAAGCAGTTGGAAGGTATTCAAAATAGGGTTACAGGGGATACTCAGGAGAGGCGAGTGTCCCATGGTCAAATTTTATGTATCGGAATTTTTGACTGCAAAACGTGTAAAACGAAAGAGAGCATGATGGGGCAGTTCAGCGGTCGGTTTGCATATTTTCGGAATTCAGGGAAAGTGGCCTAGTATGGAATAGGGAATCGGTCGGTCAGACTCATTTTCAAAATTGATGATTGAAGATTTCGTGAACGGACCAACCAGACGACCCGCAAATGACATTCCATGATGTTTGAAATTAACACTCGGAAGGGATAATATAACCATCCAAAAATTTTGGTTTTATGCGTATTAATGGGAGATTTCCTCAAATCCTGGTTTAGCAATAATGCTTGCTAATTGCATACTTAGAAATAAGATCTTATATACAATTGGTAACTTCTAATTGCAAAAGGGCGCGAGCACAGGAAACAACGATTAGGAATTGGATATTTCTTGAACCCACCAACCCGATGATCCACGAAAGAAATTCGAATAAATGGAAAAGTATGGAAAGTGGATGAACGAGCTTCAAAATGGGGTGACAATAGTTCCACAGGAGACGTGAGGACCCAATGGTCAAATTGTATGTCTCAGAAGTTTTTAGTGCAAAATGTGTACCACGAAAGAGGGCGTGATAGGTAGACTGTAATACAGAAGACAGTATGATTTGAGTCCGGTTGTAAATTTGTATATCGCGGAAGTCCCGGTACTGTTCGCAGGTCATGGAAAAATAAAAGTCCAATCTAGAGCCCGCCTATCGGGAATCCGCCGTCGGAGAAGTGGCCCGACGGTCAAATTGTATTGATCGGAAATTTTAGTGCATACTGTGTAACACGAAAGAGGGTTGATGTAGGAGTCTGGAAGTCAATTTCTATATCTTGGAAGCGAGGAGTACTGTTTGCGGGTCAAGGAACATTGGAAGTGCAGTCCGCATGTCAGGGAATCCACAAGCGAAAAAAGTCGAGTAAGTATGGAATTGGAGGCACGAAAGAGATTCCAAGAAATGGAGAAATATGGAAAGTGGACGGAGGGGCTTCAAAACGGCGTGACAATAGGTCCCCAGGAGACATGAGGACCCGAAGGTCAAATAACAGGTCTCAGAACTTTCGTGTGCAAACTGTGTATCATGGAAGAGGGTATGATGTGGGAGTGCGGCAACAAATTTGTATATGGTGGAGGTTCGGGTGCTGTTTGCAGCCGACGGAACAATGGAAGTTCAATATAGAGCCCGACTGTCCAGGAATTCACGATCTGAAAAGTGCCTTGGCATTGAATGGCTACTGGTTGGTCAGAGTCACGTTTTTGGAAAAACGACTAAGCAAAGAGAAAGAGAGAATAGAGGGGAAAAATAAACAACAATTTGGTCAAGTATAGAAGAGGGAAAAGAAGGTCCAATATATTCAAATCTGCAATATATATTCCATTTCCTAGCAAGATATTTTATGTATGTTGCTCGATAAGTTGTATACATATTGCATATACTTGGAAAGAAATCTGAAGGTAGTGGGCACAAGAAACAACATCTAGAAATTTAAAATTTCCTGAACCCGTGAAATTGATGATCCGCCAAAGAGATGTCAAGAAATTGTCAAGTGTGGAAAGTGGTCGGACGAGCTTCAAAATAGGGTGATGGGTTCCCGAGGCGCCGTAAGGCCTCGAGTGTCAAATTGTATATATTGGAACATTTTGGTGCAAAATGTGTAACATGGAAGAGGGGATGATGTGGGAGTATAGAAGTAAATCTACATATCGCAGAAGCCAGAGTGTTATTTGCAGGTCACAGAAAAATGGAAAGTACAATTTAGACAAAGGGGAAGCGCTCGGTTGAAACGTGTGAATCCGCCAACCTACGCAGTAAGACATTTTCGGAAAAAACGATTAAGTATCTAGAAAGAGAAACTACATGGGATAATAGAGTGGGAAAATAGAAAGGCGAAGGGAAATTTTCATAAGCGCGAATTGGTTTCAAACAAGCCCCATTGTTGCAAAACTATCATTTTCTAGTAATTGTTAGCAAATGTTTTGTTGAAGATTATATTTTATTGCAACTTGTGGGTGTAAGTGTGTTCTTGATACATTCTTCCATGACTGCAACATATTAACTTAAGTATTGAACTTCTTGCATTATGGGTTGTTAGCATTAAAGCTTAATAATTGCATGTCTAGAAACAAAAATGACGATCTTGCTGCAACGTTGTGATTTGGTATTGCTATGTTCTATCTGCATTACAAATAGAATTGAACGTTGGTTTTAAACTGTGTGTAATTCATTTTTTGTTTGCGTAAAAGCTTGATGGATCGACATAGTACATTGTCATATAATTGTTAGATGCTCCATTTTAGAACAAATTACCTAAGCAAATACAATATCGAAGAACTACGAGATTACTGAACCATGCCAATGAGAAGAGGTGTTAAATCCAGAAAATAAGCAGCAACCAAGACTCCAAGGCATATTTTTTTAGTAGAAAATCCATTAAAAAAACAGAGAACATTGTACACTGTATATCTATCCTTAGAAATTGGACCCAGTTATTTGGGCCAAAACATTGAAGATATTTGCCACAAACACAGGCACGAGATCCACAACATGCAAGAGCCATCGAGATGCTCTTCAACATGCATAAACAACTGATTACCATGCTTTTTTTTTTTAGGAAATCCTTGCAGTTTTCTCCTCGATGGATCATCTTGTGGTAAAATTGATAGTTCTCAAAAGGTTCGGGTGAGGAAGAAGACGAAAAATGTTGGAGGACAAATGGAATAACCCTTAACTGAAAGTTAGGACACACCAAGAAACCACCTCTCCACAATCGAAAACTTCAGGGACACATGTTGCACATGCAATTCCAAAGGCCCAAATTAGTCCATTATGGGTGGAAGGAGATGACTAGTAGGAATGTGCCTTGCACCAGTAGGAGTTCTGGTCCTCATTCCCTAAGATGTTTATTGTATATCTAAAGAACAAGACAATAGTCCCGCAATTGAATATTTTTTTGGCTTGAAATATATCTCTGGGAGCATCAACATATCATTTCCTTAAAGTGAAAGACTTCCGCCCATAACAGACTAATTTGGACCTCTAGAATTCCTGCTTTCAAACTGCAAAGCGACTATTGCGTTCAACATCGGTTTCTTTTCTGAAACTCCTTCTTTTGGTGTTGTCAGGACCGCCATCGCTGAGTTGGGAAGTTCCACTCGTTATGGCTGATTTCAATTTGGGTGTAGGAGTGGGAATAGTCTCTGCATTGCCATCATCCATTGCCGTATCATCGTCCATCATATCATCTTCTTCCGGCTCAGAATCCATGGCATGAACCTCTGCACCAACCATCAATGCAACTGAGCAGGTTCTCTGAGCAGGTAGGGTTGCCTTGGAATTCTTTGGCTTGAAATATATCTCTCGGTGTACCAAGGGACCATCTCCCTTTTTTCTCCCGGGCAGAGGGAGATGAGTAGTAAAAACATGCCCTGGAATATTGGAACCTCTGGCCATCATGCCCGAAGGTGTTTACTGTATCTGGACATAACTACTGTTACAAGTTAACGAGAATTTCCATTTGCTCCAGACAATGTTTGAAATGAAAATTTGGGAGGGATAATATAACCCATCACAAATCCTGGTTTAATGCATATCAATGGAAGATGTCCTCGAGCCTTTTGTTGATCAATGACAATCTCCAGGGTTCATGTGTAATGAGTTGTTACCATTAAAGCTCACTAATTGCATATTTAGAAAAAAGTGCGAAGGTGGCAGTGACGACGAAGAGCGATTAAGAATTAGAGATTTCTTAAAGATGCCAATCGACCGACGCACGAAAGAGATTGCATCATGCTTGAACTGAATACTTTGAATGGATAACACTCTTCTCTGCAAATCTTGGTTTAATTCGTAGTGATGACAAATCTTCTCCGGCCTTCCAGACATTAATGACAATCTTAATGGTTCCTACATGATGAACTACTTGCATTAAAGCTTAATAATTGCATATCTAGAAAGAAGTACGAAGGTAGCGGGGATGGCGAAGAGCGACCAAGCATTGTACATTTTGTCCACTCGCCAACCCACGAAACATATTCCAAGAAATGCCCAAGTATGGAAAGTGGTCGAGCGGGTAAGATATACCCAGGAGACGTGAGGGGACGATGGTCAAATTGTATCTTAGTGACAGATTTCGGCCGTCAATTTGTATATCGTGGAATTTCGGGTGCTGTTTGTACGTAGGGGAACAGTGGAAGCGCAATGTTGAGAGGGCAATTTATATATTGCAGAACTTCAGGTGATGTATATAAAAGCATGAGACATTCAGAAAAAGGACCAAGTAAACAGAAAGTGAAAGCAAATGAGATGAAGGGGAATTTGTTTGCTAATTTGTAAATCGCGGAAGTCCGGGTGTTGTTTGCAGGCGACGAAACAATGGAAACGCAATGTTGAACTCGCCTATGCGAGAACCCGCGATTCAAAAAGTTTGTTCAATATGAAATAGGGAAGCAGTCGGTCGAGCTGGTGATATAAAAGTAACAATGGAAATCTGAAGATGCAAATCCGCCAAATCCCGCACCTAGACATTTTCTGAAAAACGAGTAAGTAACCAGAAAGGGAAAGTAGAGGGCAAAAAAGAAAGCGGATGGCAATTTTTGGAAGAGAGAATTGCTGTAAGAAAGCCCCATTGATGGTCTTAACAGTAAGTATGAAGTGCATTAAACATGTTAACAGGTTCTTCAATCAAGGAGTAGATACAACGAGCGATGTTTATAGTTTCCAGTATCTGTTTGTATAAGAGAAGTGTCAAAAAGTTACAAGAAAACCAATTTTTGGATGTTTAAGTAAATTTTTTGTACTGTTAGCTTCACCGCAAGTATAACAACGATGAATTTGAATTTTAATGTCCTCTCGTTCATATGATTGTTCCATTAGACTTCACATAGTATATATTCTTTTATTTCAATTTGTTTGATAATTTGTAGATCGCGGAAGTTCGGGTGTTGTTTGCAGGCGACAGAATAATGGAAACACAATGTTGAACCCGCCTATCCGGTAACCCGCCTATTCGGAAACCCGTGATCCAAAAACGTTGTACAATATGAAACGAGGAAGCGATCGACCGGGCTGGTGATATAAAAGTAAGTGAAAATATGAAGACGTGAATCCGCCAACTTCCGCACCTAGAAATTTTTCAAAAAACGAGTAATACATACTAAATATGTACTTTTATAAAGTATGGACATGAGATTTTATAGAGCACATATGGATCCCTCATTCCATACTTAGCCACTTTTTGGATCGCGGGTTCTTGGGCTGGCAGGCTAAATAGTTGAAAAACAATTGTCGAACTTGGGCACCCAAAAAATGTTCAGGATCCTCCATCAAAGCAACAACCACCCACCATGTTTTTTTTTCTTTTATTTGCACACTGAAACAAATATGCAAAATCCTCACTGGGAGATCCAAGAAAACATCAATATAACAACATCGATTGCATTTGTAATTAAATTCTCAAGTACTCGAGTCCGACGAACATTCATCTGGGTGTTGAAGAAATATTGTAGAGACACATTGCAAAATTCTTCCTGGGAGATGCAAGAAAACATCAAAATAACAACATCGATTGCATTTGTAATTAGATTCTCAAGTACTCGAGTTCGACGAACATTCATTTGGGTGTTGAAGAAATATTGCATAGACACATTGAAAAATCATTACTGGGAGATGCAAGAAAACATCAAAATAACAACATCAATTGCATTTGTAACTAGATTCTCAAGTACTCGAGTTCGACGAACATTCATCTGGGTGTTGAATAAATATTACAGAGACACATGAGATATTTTCGTTTCCTGCCGAAGCTTGATATGCTTCTTTCTCTTGTTTTTTTTTTCTTCAGCTGATATGCAATATTGAATTGTCCTCATTTAAGGTAAATTTGTTGTGTATCCAAAAGTCGCGCAGTATGTAGACACTGCTTGCCTTTTTCTGTAGGTATGCTTCATACAACAATTCTTCTAACCCAGGAAGAACATCTTGTAATAGAGGCTGCCTAATTGTACAATGCACAATTGTGTTTCCCACGGTCTGGATGGCAACATTGAGGCAATGTCCATAAATATATGGACATTTTCACTGCATCGCAGACAATCAATTGTATCATCACTTATCAAAGCAGAAGCAGAAGCAAGAGAGTTGCATTTTGCACATACAGGCTCAAAGGGGGTCGAGTACACATTCGCTGCAACCAAAACACCTTCAACCTGGAAACATGAGCATAGGAATTAATACACTGAACAATATAATACACAACTGCACCCCCCCAAAAAAATAAAATAAAAATAAATAAACAAACCGTAGAAATTTGGTGAAGGCTATTTGTATGAGCAAAGCGAGGATGATTCTGTAGATGTATACGCACACCATTTGTAGAACTAGTTAGTTTCTTCAGATCCTGTACTATGTTTGCTCGCAACTCTGTTACAAATGTTGCTTGGGTTGTGCGAAAGATCCTTTCTCTAACATCCATTTTCTTTGTTATATTTTTGAAGAGCATAAGTGGAAATTTCTCTTTATGCAATTGTTGTTCCATTGACGAAAACAAATTTGAATAGGTATCGAAAAATTGTGGCTGCAACATGGAACAATGCAATATTTGTGTAACTTAACCGAGATACATGCACATGCAAAAGTAAAGGACAAAACTGGATATGGAGAACGATATCATTGCCTTGTTGTTGCCTGTCTCTCCATCTTTTATATGGAGAATGTGTTGCAAGCCAATTTTTCTTTCCAGTGTGACAGTTGCGCTAATGGTTCTGATTGGGTAAATGTCATTGCTCTGTGCAAGTTGGTTTATAGTTGCGTCCAGGATGAAACGATATTCTAAACAAACATCCATAATTTTTTCCACAATACTTGTTTCGTTGAGCGAAATAATCCGATCACAATCACCAAGGTCATATACTATTTTGGGCAATATATTAAAATTTGTAATGGATATCCCATTACTCGGCAATATCTTTTCTTCATGTTTCTGGACAAGTTGTGTAGGAATAGTCAGTGTGACTGTCATCGTGGCCTCCTTGTTTGTCATGTCAGCAGACACAATGGATCTAGTTTTGTTTGCCTTGTCCAAGTAGGTGCTATAGACGACCATTATGTCCCCGATGAACACTTTTCTAGTTCAGTGGTTGTTCAAGCCCTCTATTGATAGTACTTTGGGTGTTACAAGTCTAGACTTGGTGACAATTTTTAAAAAAGAAAAATAAATTGAATGGTAGTGTGCATTATTTTTTTGTTTTGTTTTTTTCCTGGCATAAATTTACAAGTAGACGCATAGCTTTGATGAACTATGGAGCCAGAGTTTTCCAACCACACCTCTTAGTCTGCGGAACCTGCGCTATGTTCGGTGTCTCACTTGTACTTGTTGATACTTCTTGTGAACTGCAAAGCATGTATTGCAGATGACATCAACATATTCACAATGCCATAGATGAATAAATAGTTGAGGATATTTGTTTGGTAAACATACTAGGAATAGAAAGTAAGCATCTTTACCTTTGGCCTTGTCGGTCTGTTGATGTCTGGGATGACTGACTGTTGATGGCCATGTCACTAGTCCAACTTTTTTTGGTGCAAGCATGTGTAGATGAAAATCAGAAGGACTAAACAAGCATATGCATTGTATACTGTCCATAATAGTTCTTAATGTCACATGCAGGGTGGAAGGAAATGGAATACGAAATACGGTGTCAAGGGATACTCAGAAAACATGAGGACCCGAGGGTCAAATTGTATGCCTCTGATTTTTTTACTGGAAAAATGTGTAACAGTAAATAGGGCGTCATGGCAAGGCACAACAACCAATCTGTATATCGCGGAACCCCGGAAGCCAGTGGAGCAATCTTGAACCCGCCATCTCGACACCCGTAGTCGACAAAGTGGGTAAGTATGGAATAAGGTAGAAGCGTGACCATAAATGTGAACCCGTGAATTCTCCAACCCACGCACCAAGGCATTTTCGAAAATACCACTAAGCAGAGCAATTAGAAAGCAAAAAAGATAATAGAAAATGGAAAAAGTAGAAATGGGGAGGGCACAAAGGCCCATTGCTGCCAAGTCATCGTTTTCTAGTCTAATATTATATGCCCCCACCCGCTTTGTATATTTAATTTACTAGCACAGTTGGTACACCTTTTCAAAGTTTGTACCACAGAACCATCTGCTGTTGCATAGAATAATTCATCTTCTTGTCCAACCAACCTGTTTCTTTCAAGGTAGAAACGCTGAATATACAATGGACATGAAGGCAAGTTAGTATGAAGAAAGACATGTAAAAGAAAGAAAAACAATTCTATTTATTTCAATGTAGCAACAAATAGAATTCGATTCACATGAGAATAAGCAAAAAGATGCATAACATATACATACAGGGGGGGTAAAAAAAGAACAAGGTGCAAAGCAGTGGAACAAGCACAACAAATACATAGACAATAACTGAAATACTCAACATTGGAATATGGAATAAGAGTACATATATGCTCCTCTGTAACTCCTCGTCTACATTCACGCCAAAGAGTCCATCGTCCTCTCCAGAGATTCTGTTTGTTTAAATGTAGCAATGCAGGAAAAATACAATGGACATCAAGGAAGTTAGTATGCATGAAGACATGTAATGAAGATAAGTTACTATGTAGGAAGGCACACAACATCTACATACAATAAACTAGGTGAACACATATACAGACAATAAATGAAATACAAAACAACCGAATATGAAATAACAGTACAAGCATGCACCTTTGTATCTCCTCTTCGGCTGCTGCAGTCAAGACTCCGTCATTTTCTCCAGCTATTCTGTTTGTTTGAATGTGGGAACACACAAAACACATTGAACATGAATGGAAGCTGGTATGCACCAGAGAACAAGTAATATGTACATACAGTAAATGACAATCAACGAATAGAATAAAAGATAGGCAGAAACATGAACCTTTGCTTTTCTCCATCCATGGCTATAAATATATAAACTTTTTCCCTGCCCAAAATATATTACAAGCCACAAAATATTAAGAAAGTGCATCGCCATAGCCAAATGATTTTGGTTTTCCGTGGCAAAGTATCCATATATGCTTCCAGACATGGAAATATAATTTTGCAGTCTCTTTGTTGTACATATCATATCTCAAGTACACGACAAATTGTATCGTGGTCACACCAGTCTGTGTAGAGGATAAAGAACATGTATTGTGATATGGGCACATTCCACCATACATGGTTTATAAGTGCAGCTTGCACATGTTTTATTTTAACAAAAAAACAGTGGATATTGCAATTGCACATGTAGTTGTCCAATTATTTTTTATGCCACTATTTTCTATCATGTCAACACTGAAGTATCAACAAAATTTTACAGCAAAACAGTTCTCGACCTCGCCAGAGATGACAAATAACACAACTGCATGTCCACTCGTGGGTGCAGGGTCTGAACACCGTAAAGCGCCCTAAAAATAAATAAATAAAGAAATAAAATAAATAATAATAATAAACAGCTCCAAGTGCCGACGCAGGACCCCAACCTCGCAAATCCGAAGTAACCAAAAGAAAATAACAAGCACCAAACCAGTGAGAAATCACGAACAAGCCCAACTGCAGCCCCACGACCCCAAAATCGTAAACTTCAGCCAAACAAAAACAACCAACAACCGACGAACCATCGAAGCACCGAACAAGCAACAACCACCGAACCAGTAAACAACATATGTATCTCCAACGATTACGAAACTACATTCGAAGCAAAAAAGGAACCAAAAACATACGACGATCATGTCAGTAGAAATAAGCAAAAATTCTTACTTGCAAATTGCAAACACTGAACAACAAAGAAGGATTAGAAAATGAAATTATGGCATGGAAACTTACTCCGAAACAATGAAAGACAAAAGCGCAGGTCAAATTGTGAACCAAACAACAACAACAAGCTGCAATCAACGAACCAGTGAAGAAGAGGCACCCACCGAACCAGTAAAAAATGTATGTAGCTTCAACGATGACGAAATTGCATTCTAAGCCTAGAAGAAGTATGAAACGTACAATGTCTATTTAACTGGCGGTGGACAACAATATTGTCCAAATTCACTGCAACATTGCATGGATAATTTCGAGGAAAAATGTACTCCGAGAAGCCTATTTAGATAAACATTTAAGGCTGCCAGGCTGTCTAAGGGCCTCGCGGTATGCAAACATTTAAGCCGTCAGGCCTGTTTGAGGACCTCGTGTCATGTAAACATTTATGCTGTCAAGCCAAGCCTATTCAAGCACCTCAAAAGAAATGTCAATACATTTCAATACAAATACAAAGGAGTAATAATAATAATAGCACAAATAAAAAAATAAATCACAATATAAGGTTATAAACTTTGGAATTATCGATCACTATAAAGCTTGGATATCTAAACATTTCAATATGATTAGTACAAATAAAAAAATACCGTACATGATAAAACTTTGGATATGGAAACCTATAATTCATTGGGAATAGCGAAGCTGGCAATAAGACCTCAAATCTATCATCCAATCAGATCATAACATATATAGTTTTTTTTATTATATAAAAAATAATGCTTCTAGTTCTCTATGTCGAACATTAGAAAGTATGCAAAAATTTGTAGTCAAATGACAAACTAGTATAAAGTCAACGAATTATCAATCGCTATAGTCCCTCTACGCCTTCGACAGGGACTAATAAGCTAAAAAGATAAAATCTCATGAGTATTTCCTACTCATTTACATAATCTCCAAGAAACTATATCTATATAAACAATTGAAATTCCAAGACTGGGTTGCACTGGAATTTCATATCAAAATAAGCTAAAAAGATAAAATCCCATGAGTATATCCTACTCATTTACATACTCTCCAAGAAACTATATCTACATAAACAATTGAAATTGCTTTGTGCCATCTTCAATAACATATACATCAAAGTATGACCAGATAATCAATACATATAATTCTGCAACAAACAATTTGGTTCGGGTATATAGGGATCTCAAAGAAATTAAGAATACTACCCTATCTTCTTCCTCATTAATCTCCCATAACCTTTTGGAATTTCCAATTTTTTTTAACTAAATCTTCACTTCTATGTTATAATCTTCTTCATATCCTTGCATTATTACTTAAAATTTTTCTTCAATGAAACATCTTTATTTATCAAATTCTACCCTCATATTAATCAAGTTCACTTGATTCACATATGATACTAATCCAGTTCACTTGATTCACATATGATACGATCTTCCTATAAAGCAAGAACATATAACACATCCTAATTCACAACTATGTGATCTTTAATACTTAGCAAAACAAGACTATCTCATTTACACTAAATTTAGTTTCTCTTGTTTTGTCATTAGAGTCACCTTTCTTGTGTTTTGTCATCACTGAACTTAGAGTCACCTTTGGAGTGTCATTCTTTAACTTTGTACTATACATTCTTGAAAGTCTTAATAACGAGCAATATGGTCGATGGAATGTTTATTCCCCTATGATTGATTGTGCTTGCACCTCCTGATATAGTCATGTGCATAGTGTCCTTTTTCTAAAAAAACTTTATTGCATAGTGTCCTTTTTCTAGATATAGGAAAAACTTATTACACAGTGTCTTTTTTTTTTAAGATATAGGAAAAACTCCCCGATGGAATGTTTTTTTCCTATGATTGATTGTGCTTGCACTTGATATAGTCATGTACATAGTGTCCTTTTTCTAGATATAGGAAAAACTTATTATGTCCTTTTTTAAATA
Source organism: Picea sitchensis (assembly GCA_010110895.2). Lineage (NCBI taxonomy): Eukaryota > Viridiplantae > Streptophyta > Pinopsida > Pinales > Pinaceae > Picea > Picea sitchensis. The sequence goes on along the minus strand of SNQJ01S0006931.1, from coordinate 218,972 downwards.
TAGGAAAAACTTATTGTGTCCTTTTTTCTTGACATAGAAAAAACTTTTTTCATCTTTTTTGTGCTTTTTGTATAATTTGATCAAGCTTTCATCAAAACATCCCATTAAAGTAGATATCTTCCCTTGTACTTTCTTGTATATTTTTATAGCTAATGTTGGATCATTTGTTTTTAGTAAAATATTTTTTTTTGGTAGTAAAAGACATGTTGGCAATGTTATTGTTTAAAAATGATATCATCAAGACTGTTTCATGCATATTGATGATTTTAAAAATGATATCATCAAGACTGTTTCATGCATATTGATGATTTTATCTAGATGAAAACATTAAGATGAATAATACATTTTGGAATATGGCTAAGTGAAGTAATATACCTTTCATTGTTTTGGTTAAGAAAATAGTCAAGAAAATATATTGGTCGGGAGTTAAATAATTTTTTAGGAGAAACTTAGATTTTTTGGTAGAAATATTTTTAAATGTCTCGACTTAGAGTTTGTCCAGGTTTACATGGGGTTAAAAATTTCTCAACCAAGAGTTTGGGTGGATTAAAAAATACTCCTCGCCAAGAGTGAAATTTTCTAGATTAAGTTTTTTCGAAAAACCATGATTTAAAACTCTTGAGAAATATTATAGGCTGAGAGTAGGATTATTATCCTAGATTCTCAATCAAGAGTTAGGGTTCTCCACTTAGATTCCTAGCCAAGATTCTCCTAAACTCTCAGCCAAGAATTTTCTCAACTTTTGCGTGAGAGTTTTTGTTATCATAGAAAAGGCCGAAATAGTTAGTGGCACTCATTTTTCAACTTTTAGTTGAGAGATGTGGCATTCCTAAACTAGGAAATGACCTTGCATGTTTCCATCTTCTTCCAAAGGAGCTTCACCATAAGATGTTGGCATTTTTTTGTTTTTATGGTTTTTTTACTTGTTTAGCAATATTTTCATTTTAGTTTGAAAGAACTCTAATTTCGAACCTAATAAATTAATACCATAAACATCAAAACAATGAAATCATAATCCTAGAATTGGAATCCTAGCACTATAATCCACAAAACTAAAAACTATAGACACCTAAAACCTAAAACCCCCAAAACAATCAATTTATTATTTTGCTTGTTAATTTCTTCTTGTCATCTTTAGTGCTACAATTTTATTTTATCTAATGTATTTAATAATCTTAAAAAAAAAGTAGACTACATTGACATTCATAAATATTGTCGTTTTTCTCAATCATTTGGTAACACTTAGAGGATAAAAAATTTAAATGTCTTTGAGAGAATCTCATGCCAACCTCAGCCCTCTCACCGTCCATTGATTATGTTATATGTTCTTTATCACAAATTCCAATTTCAATTAATTTGACTTTAAGTTCACTTAAAATACACAATGAATCCCAATTTGATGATTTGTGCTTCTTGATCTATTAAGGGCGAGGGAGCATTATGATTATTATTATTTTCTTTATTCTCTCCATGTTGTCACACACCCACCCTCTAGCCCATAGGCGAGAATGATATTGTTGGTACTTTGCCAGCCCCAATCAACAATTAACTCACAAAGATCCCTAATCAATAATCACTCACGGCAACAAACATGCCACAATTGAGATTTGGACCTGGGTGGGGAGAATAATTTTTTTTCCTCTCTACCACTTGAGCTAGACCCAATTCATTGCTAGGGGGCATCAGTTTATAGGGCACAACTTTAATAATCACATAACATCACTTTAGATACCTATCCATATCATTTTCGAGGGTGATTTAAAACTCTAAGAACTCGACCCTTCATATTTTAGCGATGCATTCATATGAAACTCGTGTGAGTGCCTTTAGGTTTCATATGCTTGTTTTAACTTAAATGCAATATTCATTATAATTTTTTTGGAAAGATCTATTCCTACGTTTGCACTCAAAACACTTAATCACTTTTCCCATAATGTTAGGCAAATAATAATTACCTATATCCTAATTCCAACATCACTTCTTCCTTAATTCATGACCTTCATGTTTTACACACACATATTTATTTTAAGGTACCACTACCCTAGCGCTTGTCCTCAATCTCCATTTTATTGATTTTTTTTTATGCTTTATGTAAAAACATTTCCTTACAATATTCTAACTTATTCAACTGTATCCACATTTTATATTCCTTAACATATAAAAATTAACTTAAAAAATGCTTCAAAGGCATAACTAAACACTCTTATTCACATATCTTTCTATAGAACTCTATGCATCTACTTTATGGAGCTTATCATTGAAAAAGTTGTTTAACAAATATGACCAAAATCTCCAACTTCACAAGAATCTCCAACATATTGGATGGCCATGTCCTTGAGCTTGAGACTATTTATCTCACATTTTTGTGATTTTTGTGTTTTAATGAAGGATTTTTTTTTTTTTTTTAATAAACAAACAATTTATATCACTTTTAAGATATTTGTCCATCATATATTAATAAGTGAAAATAACAACAAAGATGCTTATATCTGTCTTTTAAAATAATCCTTATGTTATTAGATATATAATATTTTTAATTAATTTTATCATAAATCTTATATTAATATATGTGTATAGTTATTTTTTTAAAGCTCATTCATATTATTGAATAAGTTATATATAAATTTGATATATCTTGTACAAATAATTTATTTTCATACTATATGTTTAAAGATAAATGCATTTTTTTATATATAAAAGTAAATACATCTTTTTGTACTGCTGAAGGTAGTATATATCAATGAGTTAGTATTGACTTTCATATTAATTTTGTGTTGACCTGAAATTTTTATCTCAATTTTAATGTTCAACATAACAAGTAAAAAAAAATATTTTTTAATATAACAAAAATAGTATTTTTTTAACTTCTCATTGGTCAAAAAATTGATAGTATTATTGCAGCCTTCACATATTTTGAGACCTTCAATTAATGAGGAAGAACAATTTTTTAACTCCTCATCCTTATCTTTGCTGGTTTTTAATGTACTTGTGTTGTGCTGTTACAAGGGATCCAACGATATCCCACCAACGACCCACTTGGTCTCCAAAATTCAAAATGCTCCGAGACTAGGCACCGTCACCATTCTTTCCATTCTAAATAAACCCAATACCTCAAAGTGTGCTTTAATGACACCGATTTATGCGTTCAACGACCCTCCCGAAGCCAAAATTCACTCAACCCGAAGCCGAAAACCCTGTTTCAAATAAAACTATTAATAAACAACTAAGTCAAATTTTACTTAGAGTTAAAATATAATAACACGAGATAAGTAGGAATACTTTGGATCTTATGTAGTATGGACTCATGGCATATGACATAGCAAGGTTTTGCAAAAGATGTTAGATGAAGTTAATTAAGTGTTGAATGAGGATAGATGGATGAGTAGAGAGGGTGTGTATAGTGTAATAAATACTATGTTTTTGAGTAAATAATTTAATTGATTTTAGATAATAAAAAAAATAATTTTAATAATAAAAGTTTATAAATTTTAATATTGTAAATGAATTTTTAAATTTTTATTTTTATTAAAATAATTATCAATTTTAATTTTAATGAATCAAATTTATAATATAAATGTGTAGATTTTTGTAATTAGTTATAATGTTGTTTGAGTTTTTTTTGAAGATAAATTAATGGGTGAATACTTCACCCATTCATTCTTTATAAGACTAAAGAATTTTTTTATAAAAATCCAATTAAATTTATATATATTAAAAATTAAAATTAAAATTAACTATGATTTACAGTTTGATGGAAAATTGTGATTTAACTACAAATTGTGTGATTTTGGATTAATTTATAAAGCAGTACATCCAACATATTGCCCTTGTTATATATAACTTTCACAAAAATTACAAAATATAAATAGAAAAAAAAACAAAACAATATAATATAACTAATAATATAAACAAAAATAAAAATTTAAACATAATTAATTTCTATAAACAAAATAATCACACCAATATTACATCACATGAAAAACATGTTACAAATACACATGACTTTTATGAATAAATATGTTAATATATATAAAGAAATCCCCTTTATCATTTATGACCACTGATCAAATTTATATTTGGTGGTAGAAACTCGACAACAAATACTTGTGCATAGATGTTTCGTTGAAAATCCCAAAGCAACTCCAAATCCATCGATATTATTAACATGCATTAAGAGAAGAGTCGAAACAAATATTTTATCCCCGGACCATTCGAAATAAAATGAAAAATGATCACGTCAAAGTCGTACCAAACGATTAACAAATCAAATGCAAGATAATTAGTTTTTTAAATATTTAAATAATTTTTATTTTTTACTTTGATATTAAAAAATAAAAAATTTAAAAAATTAATCAAAAGTCAAATTGGTGTCTATCAACGCATATAAAAAATCACTTATACATTTAATATGAATTTAATATGATGATGATGATGATGATGATTAATGTCCACTAAGACCTAATTGATCTATCAGAGCTTAAGAGGGTAAGTGATTACTTGTGATTCTTTAGAATTTTGTTTCTGTGCTCGAAAAGCTTTAAGAGAAGCTTTCCAAGATCACCATACTTTTGTTGAGTTAAGAGGTTAGGAAGGTTGGTAGTGTGATCGATATTTTGAAAATGAGATCTAATATGGGTATAGGCTGGACAATCTAAGAGAAAGTG
>SNQJ01S0006931.1:189564-203955 GCA_010110895.2 Picea sitchensis | reverse complement strand
CACTACATTATGTGGACAATCAAACCTCAAATGCAAAGTTAAGGAAACAATCACACTTTATATTCAAAAGAGGACACACAACACATTTTTTAGGTGTTGTAGCACTAAGTTCATCACCATAATTACAATAAAAAGTACTTGTGATTGACTGGTCATAGATATGTAAGTATCTCCAAATTAAGTAATCCTCATCCATGATCACCATATATCTGAGTTTATGTAACTTTGACATATTACAGTCTATGAGTAAGTAGGTTTTCACAATTAGTCATAATATTGCTTGAGCTTTCTAGAGATAAATTGTGTATAAAATTTTGATTAGAAATTAGAAAAAGAAATGGATAAATAAATAAGCTTTCTAGAGATTAGAAAAAGGAATGGATAAATAAATGATCATTTACCATGCTCAATAACAAGTAATCAATGATCATTATCCATGCTATTTTCCATCCTCCAATTTGTATGAATAAAAGGATTGCAAATCTTTACTAGTAATTATACTTGGAAATATAACATAGAAATAATTTATAAATTTATACTTGAAAATATGACATAGAAGTTTATTATGTTAACTGTATTATTATGAAAAGATTGCACATCTCTACTAATAATTATACTTGGAAATATATCATAGAAATAATTTAGAAATTTATACTAGGAAATATGACATAGAAGTTTATTACTTTAACTCAAGGAAGTAAAGTGATTGGAATGGATTTGCTCTCGTTCGTTTCATGATATCATTTTAGGTTTCCTTGAAAATTATATTAAATTAAGGCTAAAAATATATCATATTAGTTTAGGTATTATAAACCTTTTTGATTTCTAAGTCAATATAAGGATTTGACTTAAAGTGTTCAAGTTCCTTGACTTGGTCACACATTAACGCATTATTATAGTTCAAGAATCAACTTGGGATAGATCTATCTTTTGTAAAATTTGGAGAAGTTTATGAATTATTTATTATTTTGGGAGAACAATTTCATCAATTATTTAAACAAGGAATTATATATTTATATCATTTATATAATTATTTAAATAAGGAATTATATATTTATATAATTGTTGGGAAATTATATAAAAAAGATCACTATTATATCTTAAGTCTTAAAATATTTGCTTTTATTGTTTATGTTTAAATTGTTAATTTATTTTTTCATGGTCTTTCTAATCATATTTCAAGCCAATTAATTTAATTTAACCTTAGCTATAGTCTAGGGTCTATGTTTAGTAGTAAAATTCTCCTTTGGAAAATTAACATACGAATTCATGTTTATTTTTTCTTGTAATCCTCTATTGAGTGATCACCCACTCCACTTTAGTTCCAAAATTTGAAGTCAATTCAATCTAAGAGAGAGCCTTTTGAAACTTAAATGATAAGACATGTATTAGTACRAAACTCCTCCACTATCTCCTCTACTCCTCACCAACAACCTATGAATACTCTTATGCCTTTTGAAACTTAAATGATAAGACATGTACTAGTATGAAACTCCTCCACTATGTCCTCTACTCCCCACCAACAACCTATGAATACTCTTATGCATCTTTGATTGATTTAATGAGATAATGGTGCCCTATAATATAAAACTTCCTAATTTGGTGTTCTTTATCTCACTACATTATGTGGACAATCAAACCTCAAATGCAAAGTTAAGGAAACAATCACACTTTATATTCAAAAGAGGACACACAACACATTTTTTAGGTGTTGTAGCACTAAGTTCATCACCATAATTACAATAAAAAGTACTTGTGTTTGACTAGTCATAGATATGTAAGTATCTCCAAATTAAGTAATCCTCATCCATGGTCACCATATATCTGAGTTTATGTAACTTTGACATATTACAGTCTATGAGTAAGTAGGTTTTCACAATTAGTCATAATGTTGCTTGAGCTTTCTAGAGATAAATTGTGTATAAAATTTTGAAACATCTAATGTTTCGAGTGTACACTCTACCCATCATCATGGAAAAATAAAGTTGGAATAATAATAGAAAAGAGTATTTGGGTGGATATTTATAGGGTTAACAATTAAGGTTAATCGTTGTGCAAAAAAAAAGTTACAACTTGTTGTGAAAAATGATTTAAATAGTAAAGGAGCAGTTGGAAACAAAAGCTATTTAATGTTAATGTTAAAATTGAAATTAAAAGAAAAGGTTAAAGAAAATAAAGTTTAAGAAATATGATTTGTTAAGTTTGTATTTCCAAGGATAAAAAAAGATGGCCAAAAATGAGGAGATGGGTAATTTTTTAACCATATAAATATCCACCCAAGCACTTTTTCTATTATTATTTCAACTTTGTTTGTCCTTGATGATGGGTGGAGTGTCCACTCGAAACATTGGATGTTTCAAAATTTTATGCACAATTTATCTCCAGAAAACTCAAGCAACAATTTTGCAGTGTTGTGAAAGTCTCAAAAAATACATCACCTAACGATATAAATCTTGCACAACATTGTCTAAAACATATTCACAGGTTCTACTTAGTCTTGTACAAGACCCATCCAAGTGCCCTTCTAGCCAAAGAAAACTTAGATCCTGTTCCAAAGTTTGTTTCAACAAAAAATTAGCATCAATGTTTAACTCCTTGAAAATACGATTGAAAGTAATCTAATCAAACTATGCTGTGTTCTCTTGACATAATTGAGTTGCCAATGGTAGCATGCTTATATTGTGATTTGCTTACTCATGCTTCAACCATATAATGACCAGAAGAGAATCTCCATATACATGGATTCTATGAACTGCTTTCGATAGAACCTCCATTTGGAGTGATTGGACGACCATAAGTTCAGCCAAATTCTTGGAACCAATACCCAAATTTGTTCAAAATTTGAAATAATGTCTATCCTCCAAATATAGTAAATCCTCCAATACACTTGTTGCATGTTCCCTACTGTCAGGTGTTGTAACAACCCCCAACTGAACCGAGAAGCATTACTATGTGGAAAACACAATAAAAATGAATTTTTTCTGCTAACTATTTTCTTGTAGCTTACTAGCTACGAATTACACACAAATTTAACTATTGTCTAATACCATTAATTAAATGCATCTACAACATGATAAAATCGACATGCATGCAGTTTAATAACTCAACACAAAAACATATAAAGCGTTCTAAAACGTAGAGTTAATACACAACAATTAAATTCATAATGCAACACATAAACAAGATAAAACACTTATCTTAAAAAAATGGTTGTGCAACCAACTGCTTGCGATGGATGTTCTACCAAACCATAGACTTAATGTTCCAGATCTCGAAAACAAGTCACCCCCAAGATGGGGTTAGAAATCCACAAAAGAGGGTGGTCTTTAACTATCCACTCACAGCTCAGAAAATCCCACAACCCACCGACATACTCCTACAACTATCCCGATTTTCCACCAACTCTCTTCCTCTCAACCTACCCAACCCAAGGAATGTACCCCTTCACTGATCTCAGTCCATCAGGCATCCCATTCATTTATCCGGGTCTCTCTGGCACAGGTAACAAGGAATCTCATTATTGAGAAACTCAAGGGAGCTCATTGCTAGGAAAACTACCAGGAAAAACAACAACAAACACTTGTTGTTACAGTGCAACTCGCACAAGAGTTTAGTCTTCAAACCTGAAAACCTAGCTCTTCAATATTGAGATCCAAAATGCTCCATAATTCGCCCTCCATGGTTATTCTAGATCCAAAGCTCTTCCTCCCTATTCTCTGCTTGTTGTTCATGCAAAACATGACTATCCAAAACTGTTGTCACTACCCATATGAATTTCCTCTCTTTGGTTGGGTGCTTGAATTACACACTTCCCCAAGTTGATTGTACTAAGCCTCCGTGCTTCCAATAACTATGGGATGTGACTTCTCACACCCACCCTCTTACATGCATTCAATGATTGGATTTAGGGACACTCAATCAAAAGTTAGAAGGTTCATATACCAATAGTAATTGGGGTTGAATTAATAGAGATGGGTAATTCCCCCTTGGACCCCTCTCTTATACATTCTTCTAGACCCTCCCCTCTCTTGTGGATTAATCAACCCCCATCTTTGTCCATGTCCCCAACAACTAGCATCACATTTTATTATTAAAATTCAGAAATACAATTTGTATATACATCGCTTGGTCATGGCCACACATTATATTTATATTAAGAATTAATTAAAATGGGGATTTTAGTGGGGACATTACATTTCCCCTCCCCTACAATTGTGCATCGTCCTCGGTGCACACTATGTTGATATACACATATATACAAATTTACATCACATCACTTTAAGAAATAAAATTATGCAGTTTTATAACTCGAGCGACAATTCCAACCAAAATCTCATGTTCCTCTCAACCCGTTGACCCAAGGAATGTACCCCCTTAACCGTCCTAAGTCTGTTGGGATGTACCAATATTTTATCAGGGCCCCCAACACAGGTTGTCTAGGACTCTGAGATGTGGTTATGGAACTCTAGTTGCTCAAAATGCAGTCTTGTATTCTTATATTATGTTTTCTTCAAAATTGTCAAAATTTTGCAGGTATTCCTCCCGCGTAGTCTCCTCGTACTCCCATGTTGTGTCTTCAGGACCGTAGCAAGTCCATTGAACCTTTACTATCCATATCCCTTTGTTCCTAAGAACTTTGAATTTCCGATCCAGGTTGTGTATTGGTTCCACACAGAAATCCCCTTCGTGTTCCACCTGGATCATAATCCAATCAATTATGTGGTTAGGGTCAGGCACATATTTCTCGATGAAAACCATATCTGGGGTCCTTCAAATTGAATTTTATAAAGGTTCGATCCTCAGATCTGTAGGTTATGATCCCACATAATGGACTGTAACAGAGCCCATACAACAATAAAACTTGACATCTCCACCAATACACCCTGAATGCAATGGAGTCCCTTCTTTGTCATGAGCCCCTCGATCTTACTATTGATGTCTACGCCACATGTCTTGCTCCATGCTTCCACTGCGATTATTCTGATGATCCGGTTACACCATCCAAGTACCCAACATTCATTCAACTGTAAGAAAAAACATTGGCTCAGAACCCAATCTCATACGTAGAACCTCATATCATGGGCATAACCTCATACCATGCACATAACCTCATATTTGTGCAAGACCTCATATCATGCGCAAAACCTCATACCATGCATGGAACCAATAGCTAGATCCTCAAGTTACCACATGTGGCGCTTAATCTCGTCACATGACTAGGCTATAACCATGATCTAAAGTCGAAGCAATCTATGTTTGGTGCTAACCCTTTACAGACACAACCAAACCCAGTACTGAAACTTGAGCACTTACATTTGAGCGGTCAGATCTGCACCAACCACAATATGCTTTGTCAATGGATCACTGTCGATCCTTCTAGTGACTTATGGTCGATCTTCTCACTACTGGAGTCACTGTTTCCACGTGAGTGCGACTTGAAACTCGCCTGTCAAACTATCACACACACACACACACACAAACATTCAAACAATAATTTATAAAACCACAACGAACTCAGAGATACAAAGTTTCATATTATTAGAGCTTGGATAAATTTACATACTGTGGCCTCACTCTGGGCCTGACCGCCCTCTCATCCTGGTTTTTTACATTCTGATTGGCCACTCTACTTTAAATTCCCACAGGCTACAAATATATATGAACGAAATACTAGAATCAGATCATCTAAGATCCGATGTATACTCCTAAGATCACTCAAAACAATGATATCAAAACAAACAATTTAACAAACCCTACCGATTTACACATTTTTGGAGGTAATATCGTCCTCTTGACCACATCTTTTGGAAGGTTCAAGAATTTTGATTTTGACTTGGGGGGAGGTTGATGCTCTTGCATCAAATTCCCAGGGTTAAATTTTTTCATGATCTCCTGATCATGTGTTGTCATTGTTGCTTTCCATCTTCACTCCTGGTCTTCTTTTTCCTTGTGCATCATTCCACCATATGTTGAGCTTCTCTTCATGCTCAACAATGATCTACAACAAAGCCTCTGCAGTAACAATTCTTCTCCCTTGCTACACAATACCTCACTAATCTTGCCTCTTAAGCTCAGTCTTTTGTTATTTTCCTGGTTCTCTCATCTAGAACCTCTTGAGCACTCCTTTATCTTCTTGACTTCTGCATCTACACACTCGCAGGAAATTGTTTCCTACTCTTTGATACCACTTGATGAAAACCATATCTGGGGGTCCTTCAAATCGACGTTTCTGAAGGTTCGATCCTCAGACTTGTTGGTTATGAGCCCACATAATGGACTGCAACAGAGCCCATGTAACAATAAAAATTGACATCTCCACCAATACATCCTAAATGAAATGGATTCCCTTCTTCGTCATGAGCCCCCTCGATCTTATTTTCGATGTTTACGTCACATGTCTCGCTCCATGCTTCCATTGCGATTCTTTTCATGATCCGATTACACCTTCGAAGTACCTAGCTAATCCATATTATTTTGAGCACGAAATGAGAGCGAAGATATAACAAGGAAATATACAAAGATATATCAAATATATAACAAGAGGCATAGATATACAATAATACACAATCTCTATTAATGATCGAAATGTACATAACTGTAAAAATACAGAGTGAATGAACTTGGTAGAATGGTGGCAACTTATCTCTGAGAAGAGATGTGACGGCTACGCTCATTCACAAGAAGATGATGTTTACAATGAGGCTCTAAAGGCCTTTTTTTAAAATAAAGAAAATCCAAAACCCTAACTGATCTGGATTTTATGAGCAGAACGAAATGAATACAGATTATTAAAATATTATTAACACAGAACAACAAAGATACAATAAAACTGGTTTTCTATTCAATAAGGAAATAAATTGAAACTATAAAATGCAGCGAAAAACAAGCTTGCTGGAATGGTGGCGGCTTATCTCTGAGAAGAGATCTGACGGCTGCGCTAATTCGCAAGAAGATGATTACAATGAGGCTCTAAAGGCCTTTTTACAACAAACAGGAATGTCAAAAACCCTAGACATCCAAAAACCTAACCCTAGGAGATGAAGCGCCAAAAGTCATGTGGGCTCTGTTTGGGTAAGTTAGTACATCAACTTCCCGGGGTTGAAAATTTTGCATATAATATCCATTTTAGGCGCACGATATCCCATTGGAAAGGTCTATCCGAGGAATACACATTTTGCTGCAACAAATTATTGGGAATTTTAGACTATGGCGAGCCCTAAAAATGCTGTTTAGGGCCTCAAAACGACCCCACAAGTCAGGGACCTGAAAAACTAGGAAAAAAACTGCCAAATTGAAAAAATGCCAAAATGAAATAGTTGGAATAGGTGGGAGTCCTCCGACATCCATATGGATCAATCCTCACCCTTTAGGAAGTAATGGTCTCCATTGCGTTGAGTTTCCCCATTAGATTAGGAAATTTCTGCTGAATTTGGCCTCGGGTGAGACACTTGCCTTGGTGTAGGAGCTGCCCTGATTTGACAACTCGATAAAGTTGGATCCTTTGCTGTCGGGTGCCCTTGATATGTGTGTCCACAATATGATCACTAGACTCCTATTGCATGCAGTTAGGGTTGAGATCTGTTGGTGTCAATTGCTCTGCTATCTCTGAGGTGTCCAATAATGGTGGGAAATATGGCCGAAGGAGAGCCACGTGAAGATTGGGTGGAGGCCAAGGAAAGGGGGAATGTTGAGTGCAAAAGCATTATCACCCACAACCTTGGTGATGGTGTATGGCCCATACCAGAGTGGGCGAAGCTTCCAATGGGGCCCTGTAAGGCGTTCTTTCTGCAAGTGCAACCAAACTTTGTCTCCCACCTGAAACTTATGTGGCACCCGATGTAGATCATGGCGTTGCTTGTACTTGGCATTGGACTTCTGTAAAATATCCTGAACCTGTTGGCAGATGTGCCGGATCTGCTCAATGAACCGAGTGGCTTTGTCAGCTTCTGGTGGAGTAGGGCACGAGTCGACCAAGGTGGTCACCAGGGGTAGTGCAACATCCATGGGGCCCAATGGTTGGAATCCCAACCCCACCTGAAAGGGGTTGTGTCTAGTTGATCTATGTAGGGATCGGTTGTATCTATGCTGGACATAGGGAAGAATCTCATCCCATGTGCGGGGGTGCTTGGAATTGTACATGCGCATGATATGTACGACCATTCAATTGGCGACCTCAGTTTGGCAATTTGTTTGGGGGTGGAAGGTAGTGGATTTGGTGAGCTTGTTATCCAGCAGTGACCAGAGGCTTGACCAGAATGTGCTGAGGAACCGATTGTCTCGATCTGAGACAATGGTTTGTGGGATCCCAAAGTGTACCCAGACATGTTCAAAGAAGAGCTTGGCAGTGATCTCTACAATGATGTTCTTCTTGCAGGCGACCGTAATCGCCATCTTGGAAAAGCGATCAACAACCACAAAAACACAGTGATTGCCCCTCTTGGTGGACGGTAGGCCCGACATCTAGTCCATTGAGATGGATTCCCACAACTTTTCAGGAGTAGGCAGAGGGGTGTACATGCCCTGTTTCTTAGTGGTCGATTTGGCAGTAACACAGGTGGTGCAGGACCTGATATACTTGCCGATATCCTGTCGAAGTTTCGGCCAGTAGAAATGTTTCTGCAACACTGTCACCGTCTTTTCGCGCCAAAGTGTCCTGCCACTCGACTGTAGTGAGATTTCCAAATCAGCTTCACGCGCTCGCTTGATGGAACATAGAGATGGCCCAGACGACACAACAACCCGTCCTGAAGATGGAAATTAGCGACCACTGAGTTTGTTTCCAACATTTGGTAGGTGGTGGAGAAGTCAGGGTCTGTCTCATAGAGGTGGGGCCATCCAGAGGCCTCATGGCCACAAGAGTCTAGCACCATGGTGAGTGCCGCGACTGGAGGTCGGCTAAGGAAATCAACAACTTGGTTGGTACTTCCTATTTTATACTTGATGTTGAGGTGGAACTGTTATAAGTATGTGGACCACTTCTAATGGCGGTCATTCTGCAATTTGCCTTGGGTCTGCATGAACTGTAGTGGCTTGTGATCAGTGTGGGTGACTGTTTCCTTCCCTAGAATTTAATGTCTCCACTGGCGACAGGCTTGCACAATGGAGTACATTTCTTTTTCATAAGTAGGTTACTGACGAACATCATCTGATAATGTCTCACTATGATACGCCACGGAGTGGCCGTGTTGAGTGAGAACGACGCCCACAACATAGTCTGAAGCATCTGTCTCGATCTCAAAGGGATGTTGTAGGTCCGGTAATTAAAGTACTGGGGATGAGCACAAACGTTGCTTCAATTCATCAAAGACTCGTTGTTGGGACATGCCCCACACAAATTTTTCCTTACCGTCACAAAGATCGTATGCAAAAGTCATGTGGGCCCCGTTTGGGTAAGTTAATACATCAATTTCCCGGGGTCGTAACTTTTGCATCTGATATCCATTTTAGGTGCATGATAGCCCATTGGAAAGGTCTATCCGAGGACTACACATTTTTCTGCAAGCCACCAAAGGGCATTTGCAACTATGGAAAGCCCTAAAAACGTTGTTTAGGGCCTCAAAACGGCCCTGCAAGTCAGGGACTCGAAAATTAGGAAAAAAACTGCCAAACTGCCAAAATGAACTGGTTGGAATAGGTGGGAGGCCACCGAAATCTATCTGGATCACTAACCTCGGAAGATGAAAATCCAAAAGGTTTGCGGGCCTTGATGGGGGTAGTTGATACGTCAACTTCCTGAGGGCGTAAATGTTGCATACGATCTTCGTTTGGGGCGTTTGATACCTCGTCTGAAAGGTTTAACTAAGAAGTGCAACTTCCATTGAGCATAAAATAAATTCGCAGGCGCCCCCTGGCCCCTCCAAAGTCCAAAAAACGTCGTTTAGGGCCTCAAAATGACCCTAGAAGTTTGAAACGTGAAAAACTGTAAAAAACCGTTCTTCGAGCCAATGGAATAGGTGGGTATCCACCAAAATCCATATGGATCAATCCTCCCTCCTTAGGAAGCAATGGTCTCCATTGCGTTGAGTTCCCGTGGGATATGGGGAAGCGTTTACTGAATCTGAACTTTGGTGAGTTGCTTGCCTTGCTAGAGAAGTTATGTTGCTTGGCTTGTGGAAGGGTGTCGTGAACCTGATGTTGGGGGGGTTGGACCTTTTTAACTACCCCGACTGCGTGAGATGATGGTTTGCATAAGGAATATTTGTGCTTTTATTCAATATTTTCGACCTGTTTCTACTGGATAAAAGGGGCTTGGACCGAGGCCGTAGTGGTCACAGTGTCCTTCTGTTCACCTTCTACTTGAATCGTGAAGAAGCTAAACTTTGTCATATGAGAGACGACTTTACTACACTTTTTTGTCGAAACATTTATCAGAACTACCTCTGGTATCCTTTAGAGGTGATCCTCCAGAGTAACAATGACACTACGGGGTCGAGACTCATAAACATCATGACGCTTCGACATATATGGCTGGCCCAAAAGGGCATCACAGACATCTAGTGGGGCAACATTGCACAATACCTCATCCTTGAAGGGCTTGGTGCCGTAGGACATGCGACACTATTGGATGACACGAAGATCTCATCCCTAGCGAAGCCACCCGATGTTGTATGGCTGCAGGTGTGGTGTTGTTGGAAATTCCAACTGTTTGACGACCTCTGTTGAGATGAGGTTCTTTTGGCTTCCACTATCAACAATGAAATGCAAGAAGGTCCCCTTTACCCACATCTGTGAATGGAAGAGGTGCTCCCCCTCTTCAAGATTTGCTGGTTCTTCTGGTTGGATCATTCTGGTTTTGACAATGGTAGTGGAGTTTGCATCGATGATTTGTCTCCTTCCATTATTTTCTGAAGAAGATTCTAAATCAGGGTTAGACTCTTTTTCTTTGATCTCGACCACCAATGACTGTTTTGAGCAACATTCATCAGTGTTGTGCCAGGGGATTTTATGGAAATCACACCACTTTCTATTGTCCTTCGTCTTTCCATTACCCTTCTTTTCCCGTGGCTTGGACTGGTTTTATGGAGGTTGGTTGTTAGGGCCATCTTTACCATACTTTGGTTGTTGCGTATTTTTATACCCGAACTCCCGTTTGTTTTGGTGCTTAAATTTTTGCTCGATTTTGACAACATATTGATAAGAAACTCCCAGTGATGAGATGTCCATAAACTCCATTTTGGTTTGTATGTACCTGTGTAGAGCCCCACATTATTTTAGAACCAAATTCCCCTCAGAATATTTGATACTTAGCTTGGTGCGCAAGGTATGGAAGGTATTGATGAACTCTGACACTGCTTGACCCCTCTCTTGATGAAACATAGTCCATCTCATGTACTGGTCTTCATAGTTGCCAACAAGGTAATATTGTTCATTGACGACATCTATGAAAGATTCCCAAGTGAGTTCGGCCTCGAATATTCCATACTCGTATGTGGAAATTTGCTCACAGTAAGTTTCCCACCAATGTTTGACATGGGGGAGAGCCTTAAGGAGTGTGAAGGTGATCTTTTCCCTATCGAAGAAATTGTGCACAGATAAATAACCTTCTAGCAGATTTAACCATTTTTCCAAAGCATCTGCATCTATATGAACTTAAAATAAAGGAATATCAAAATTAACTTGTACCTTGAATGAAGTGGTTCCTCCAAAGTGGTTGCTTGATGAAAACACATCTATTGTTATCGACAACCACAAAGAATTTGGGAAAAATTATCCATCATTTCGTCCCTCTGTTGTGTGAGAGATTGTTCGAGCAACGGATCAATAGAATATTCTTGATGCAGGAGCATTAGTTCGACTTCATGGTGGAGTGGTCACATGTTGTGATCTAGAACAACATTTGAGGTTAGAGTGAATAATAGATTAAACAAATCTACACTTCGTTTAATCTAGGTAGACAACCTTGTTGCCAAGATTAGAGATAGATATGGAACATATAGCTATCAAACAACTCCCTGCAAGGAGACTGAGCCACCTTTTCTAAGTGTTGAATAAAAGTAGGGATTAGTTTTTCTAAAAATAGGAGAATGCCTAAAATCAGGCATAGTTTGTTAAATGTGATTAGAAAAGAAAGAATAGTCATAGGGAAGTAAAGGGAGGGGGAAGAGTGCGCAGGGGAGTTGCAGAGGAGAGAAAGAGACGAAACAAAATCAGGAGAAATCATTAATAAAGTTTCTTTCTATTGTGCAACATTCTTATATGTGAGAAACCCTATTCATCTATGTATGATTATGGTATCTTTGTTCTCGTTGATGGAACACATATGATCTGTCAATATTATTTTAAGGATCCTTGGAATCGAAACAATACTGTAATAAACTGATATTTTCATTCTGTAAGTATTGGGATTAATGGTGGAAAGCAAAGCAGAACTCGAAGAGATCAAGGATTGACGGTGCCAATCATCTAGAAGATGGACGATTGAGATCTGAGCGGAGTCTAATAGTAAATAATCGACGGTCCAGATCACAGCGGAAGGCAGAGGGTTCAAACTTCGATGCATTTTTGTGATTTCCGCTGAGAGTTACGTGTCCATCAGTGTATGGAAGCGAAAATGTTATGGTAAGTACGAAAAGGTGTCAGGAGTGTTTTCGCTGAGTTTATGGTCATGTCGTGTGGTTGTAAGGTGCTTAGCATCATGTATAAAAATATTTCCGTTGGGTGTTAGATAAAACAAAAAGTGCTTAATCCGCAAATTCAACAAGAGTCTTGTCAAAAGAACCGAATCACCAATTATAGCAACAAATAACCAAATTTAGCTCTGTCAAATAGATTTCACTAACACCAGTTGGATTACTTCTGCTCCGTCGTTTCTCTTTTCTTTCGGCATGGGGGGTTTCTTGGGCATGCGAGAGCGATTATCCTCAAGAGAGACAATCTTGAGACCCAACTTTCTATACTCAGACCTCGTCGGGGACATGCACTGAAAAAAATGACCAAGAGCAACCTGTTCTGATACCATTGATCCAGATTATTTTCAGCATGAAATGAGAGTGGATATATAAAAAATAAATATACAGAGATATATCATATATATAACAAGAGACATAGATATAGAGTAATACACAATTTCTATTAATGAACAAAATGCACAGAATTGTAAAAATACATAGTGAATGAACTCGCTATAATGGTGGCAACTTATCTTTAAGAAGAGATGTGACGGCTACGCTCATTTGCAAGAATATGATGTTTACAATGAGGCTCTAAAGACCTTTTTTTATAATAAAGAAAATCCAAAACCCTAACCACAGAAGATGAAAATCCAAAAGGTTTGTGGGCCCCGTGGGGGTAGTTGATACGTCAACTTCCCGAGGGCGTAACTTTTTCATATGATCTCCGTTTGGGGTGTTTGATACCTCATCAGAAAGGTATTTCCAAGAAGTACAACTAATTTTAAGATTTAAGGTATTCCATTAAAAACTCGTGGGCCCCCAAAATTCCAAAAAACATCGTTTAGGGCCTCAAAACGACCTTGGAAGTTTGGGACTCAAAAAACTGTAAAAACCTGCCAAAATGGAAAATTGTTGTTTGAGCTAGTGGAATAGGTGGGTGGAAACCGATATCCATCTAGATCACTAGCATCCATTCAACCATGAATAAAACCATTGGCTAAGAACCCTATCTCATGCGTAAAACCTTATATCTGCACATAACCTCATATCATACACAAAACCTCATACCAGGCGCAAAACCTCATATCTACGTAGAACCTCATACCATGCGAAAAAACTCATACCATACACAAAACCAATATCTAGATCCTTGAGTTACCACATGTGGCGCTCAATAT
Source organism: Picea sitchensis (assembly GCA_010110895.2). Taxonomy (NCBI): domain Eukaryota; kingdom Viridiplantae; phylum Streptophyta; class Pinopsida; order Pinales; family Pinaceae; genus Picea; species Picea sitchensis. The sequence continues at coordinate 190,166 of SNQJ01S0006931.1, read as the reverse complement.
CGTGAGATGACCAGGCTATAAACTTGATCCAAAGTTGAAGCGATCTCTCTGTTTAGTGCTAACCCTTTACACACACAACCAAACCTAGCACTGGAACCCGAGCGCTTACATTTGAGCAGCCAGATCTACACCAACCACAATATGCTCTATCAATGGACTGTCGTTGGTCCTTCTAATGAACGACGATCGATCTTATCACTACCCGAGTCATTGTTTCCAGGTGAGTGTGACTTGCAACTCTCTCATCAAACTATCATACACGCGCACACATTCAATCAATAATTTATAAAACCAAAATGAACTTGGGCTCGGATAAATTTACATACAATGGCCTTACTCTAGGCCTGACCGCCCTCTCGACCTGTTTTTTTACATTATGACTAGCCTCTCCACTTTAAATGCTCGCATGCTACAAATATATATGAACAAATTACTAGAATCAGATCATCTCAAATCTAATGTATTCTCCCAAGATCACTCAAAACAACTACATCACAACAAACAATTTAACAAACCCTATCGATTTTCACATTTTTGGAGGCAATCTCATCCTCTTGGCCACGTTGACTTTTGGAAGGTTCAAGAATTTTGATTTTGACTTT
>SNQJ01S0006931.1:172697-189512 GCA_010110895.2 Picea sitchensis | reverse complement strand
TTTGATGTTCCTACATAATCTCTTTAATAATGACACATGAAATAAATTATGCACTCTCATGGATGTAGAAAATGCAAGCATGTATGCAACTGACCCTATATTTTTTAAGATTTCAAAAGGTCCACAATATTTTGTTGCCAAATTTGGGAATCTTCCTAATCTTAGCGAACTTCTTTTTGTCTTCACTTTTAAAAACACATGTTTGCCCACTTTAAAATCTTTGAAAACTCTATTATTGTCTGCATAATTTTTTTGCCAACCTTTAAATTCTACTTGATCTTTTCCATTTTCTCTTCCATTTACTTCAACAAATCTGTCCCAATAACTTCTATGCCTGCTACATTATCCCAACTCGCTGTGTGTTACATTTTCTGCGATACAATGCTTCAAATGAGCTCATTTTTAATGAGGCTTGATACCCATTATTTTAAGCAAATTCAACTAAATGAATATAATCTTCCCACTTTGATGGATGGTCCATCATATACATTCCAAGCATGTCCTCAAATTTTCTTTTAGTCTTCTCTATTTTCCCATATGACTCTGGGTGATATGCTGTATTAAGATTTGAATTCGTTCCAAAGCCTTTGAACAAACCCTTCCAAAAATTAGATGTAAACTTAAGGTCTTTGTATGAAACTATTTCCTTGGGCACTCCATGTAGCTTGGAGACTTCCTTCATGTAGATTTATGCAATATTTGTTTCCATGTGTGTAGTATTCACTGGAATAAAATGTGTTGCCTTAGTTAATTTATTCACCACCACCATGATGGAATCATGTTGCTTCACTGTTATGGGCAACGTTGTAATAAAATCAATTGTAACTACTTCCCACTATCATTCTGGAATGATAAATGGCTGCAATAACCCAACTGGATGCATATCTTCAATCTTCACCTTCTAGCAATCTAGGCATAAGACTATGTAATTAGCCACTTCTTTCTTCATTCCACGCAAAAAATATTGGCTTCTTACAACTGCAATTGACTTTTGATATCCTGGGTGCTCAACATACAACACATTGTGCATTTCCATCAACACTATATTTTTCAGCTCACTAGTATTTGTCACATATTTTTCCTATATACGTGAGTATTTCATCCTCTTACAACTCATAATATTTAAATTTTTGCTGTAAATTTCCTTGTTGTAATGTTTCTTTTATTTTCAAATATTGTTGATTTGAATTTGCTGCTACAATAATTTTACCTTTCAAATTAGTTCTATACATGCTAATGCTTGCAATATGTATTTCATGAGCTCTCCCACTGAGTGCATCAACCACTTGATTTTCCTTGACTTTTATATGCTTAATTTCAAAGTCACATTCATTCAGAAGTTCAAGCCATCTACTTTGTGTGGTATTTAATGTGGGTTGTCCAAACACATGTTTCAGACAACAATGATCTGTACTTAGCTCAAATTTAATCCCCATGAGGTAATGTCTCCACATTTTTAATGCATGTACAATTGTTTCTAATTCCAAGTCATGTGTAGCATAATTCCTCTCACGCTCTTTTAATTTCCGGGACTCGTAGCATACCACATGATCCTTTTGTGTGAGGACTCCACTGAGCCCTTCCTTGCACGCATCCATGCACACCAAAAAATCTTCATCCGGATCTGCAATCTTCAATATTGACACACTTGTCAAGATGTCTTATAGCTGCTGAAAGTTCTTTTCACACTCGGGAGTCCATTCAAATTTCACTCCCTTATTTTGCAAAGAAGTGATTGGGCATGCAATATTTGAGAATCCTTTTATGAATCTTTAGTAATACCCTACAACACCCAGGAATTATTTGACCTCTGTGACATTTCTTGACGTTGACCATATTCTATTGGCCTATATCTTCTCGAGATCAACTGCTATGCCTTCTTCTCAAATTATATGCCCCAAGTACTGAATCTTCTTTTGATAAAATATGCACTTACTTAGCTTGGCATACAATTTATGCTCTTTTAAAACTTGCAACACCATTCTTAAGTGTTGCTCATGTTCCTCCTATGTCTCTGAGTAAATGAGTATACCATCCAGGAACATAATTACAAACTTGTTCAGGTATTCCCTTAACACTCCATTCCATATGCACATTAAAAAATATGGGGCATTTGATAGTACAAATGGTACTATTGTGAATTCATAATGCCCATATCTTGTCCTAAATGTTGTCTTGTTGATGTCTTCTTATTTTATCCTCACTTGATGATAACTTGATCTCAAGTTGATATTGGAAAATATTCTTGCACCTTTCCGCTGATCAAACAAATCATCAATCCTTGGTAAATGATATTTTTTTATTTATGGTGACCTTATTTAGTTGTTTGAAATAAATACACAGCCTAAAGGTTCCATCTTTCTTCTTCAAAAAAATAACTGGGGCACCCCAAGGTGACACACTTGGGCGTATATACCCCTTATTTAACATCTCTTCAAGTTACATTTGCAACTCTTTCAACTATGGCATGTCCATTCTGTATGGTGTTTTGGACACTGGGGAAACTCGTGACACCAAAATCAATAGAGAAATCAATGTCTCTCTTTGGTGGCAATCCTATAATTTCCCCAAAAACATCTTCAAAATACCTCAAGACTGGATGGTTTTAAATGCTTGCCACTTTATCTCTAGCTGCCTCTTCCATATGGGTTGCAAAAATATGTCATCCCTTTCTAAAACTCTTTTTGAAATGCATAGATGAAATTTTTGTAACAACTAAAACTCTTGGAATGCCTTGAACCTTGCCTTGTTTCCCTTCTTCACCAAGACATGTGATTGTCTTGTTGTAACAGTCTAGGACAACATTATGTTTTTCCAACCAATCCATGCCAATTAGACAATCGTATGAACCCAATGGTATGAAGTTCACATCCACCTTTGTGCTAAGTCCATTCGTGTCTATTGTACAATCTTTAACTAGATCATTGATCTTCCATTTAGCCCTTGTGGCTAACTGAACCAACCAAATTTCTTATGCTTACTCCTTTGCACCTTTGCAAGTGAAATATTTTAACAATGTTAGAGTTAATGTAACTATGTCTATCTCCATAATCAATTAAAATTAATACGGTATGGTTATAAATGTTAACTTCCACTTCAATCATGGGGGATTGATATTCTGTTTGCTTGTATTCCAAGTCTGCATAAATTCTTGACAGATTTCCTCGCATGTCTTCCATTGTTTCAGCCTTCTCAATGTTGTAGACAATCCTCATTATTTGTCCTTTGTGAGGGCAGTCCCTATATAAGTTATTTCCTTGACATCCCCAACAATGTACATGCTACTGTCTTAGCCTTTTCCCAAATAAATCTGCAGCCTTGTGCTCATTTTGGGTTGACTGACCTTGTTGATTTGCTTGGGAGTTCTTCTTGAAAAAGAGTGGCCTAAAACCTTTCTGCCTTTGATCCTTTTTACCCTTCATCTTGTCATTCAAATCTTTTTATAAAATTGGACTTCCTCTAGTCTACCCATAAAGATGCTTAGTTTTCCTTATGGACTCCTCCAAATTCCCAGGGTTATCATATTGTATCTTGTCACTGTAGAAAGAAGGTAACCCACTCATAAACCTTCAGATTTTGACCTTCTCATCCTTTATGAAGTCAATATACTTAAGCAATTCAAAGAACCTTTTGTCATATTCATCCATTGTTATGCTTACCAACTTGAGTTCAAAGAACTCTTTCATCTTCCTTTCATAATAATGCTCAGACAAATGTTTCTCTTGGAAATATCCTTTAAATTGCCTCCATGACATCCTTTTCTTATCAAGGTGTGTTTGGATTGCTTAAGCTGATCCCACCACATGGTTTCCTTTCCTTGGAAGTGGTAGGTTGCAATTATAGCTTCTACCCTTCAGGGGTAATCATGCAGCTGGAAATATTTCTTCATTTCCAACAGTCAGGCCTCAACCTCTTCTCCTTTCCCGTGATCACCATTGAAATTTTCTGGGTTAATTTTCCCGAGTTCAACTTGCAATATGTCTACCTCAGGCCTTCTCCTCCACATCAAAAAATAAGACACACTTGAGAGGCTCCCCGACCTTGAACTTGCATGAGCTCTCCTATTGGATTTCTCTGGGGAATCATTGTGTGTGCTCATATTTATTGACTACTTGTCCTTCCCATGATCATATCTTATGCCATGGGATATGGATGCCGTCACTTATCTAGCATCAATTGCTTGATTTGTGCTAGTGTATTGATTAGATTACTTATGAGACATATTCAGAGTCTGAAGTATCTCTTCCTAAGACTTCATAATATTCTCATTATCTTCCCTACAATTATGCACTTCTCTTTGCATACTTCCCATAGTTACATGCTCTTGTCTGCCTGCTGGCCCTTGACCAAGTTTTGAAGAGTAATTGGTCATACTTGACCACTTTTGGGACTGCGACAACTTGCCAAGGAAGGAGCACAACGCGAAGCAGAAAATAAGGAAGCAAGACCTATTTTGGGGTCTATTTTAGGGTTTTTGGGTTGATGTAACGGGAAAGGTATATCGGCTCGTGGGTTCACCCACATTTAGGCCCATTTTGTAATCTATAAATAGGCAATATAGATAGTAAGATAGGAGAGAGATAGTAATATAGTACATCTGTGTGATGTATAACTGGAAGCTTAGTGCTAGTATTTGGATCTGTGTGATCGGATGTATCTTAGAGTGCTCTGTGCATGAGATAAGAGAGCTAAGTGCAGGTTGTTATAGTCTTTTGCTGAAGAGAAAGGAAGAAGGATCTAGCGAGCTACACAGATATTCTGTCCTGTGTGAAGTAAGGGTCCTTAAAGCTCTGTGTTGTAACTGCTTGACCAAGATAATATAAATAAGACTTTGTGGACGTAGCTCCAGGGTGGGGGTGAACCACGATAACTGTGTGTATGGTGTTGTGTGCTTCGCTCTTATGTATTTATCTCTTTCTTGGCTAAGTGCTTGATGTGGTTAATTAGATCTAGTATGCTTTGTGCTGCTGAAGAATGAATGAACATTAGATCTGATATACGAGATGCTCAGTGCTTGATCTGTTGAATCTAACCTATCTTTCCGTGGATAAGTACTTAGTATAAGTATTCACTTCGATTCTCTGTGCCTTCTGCGAAGTTGATTAATGAACATATATTAAGGAATAATTGATGCTAAGTGCACTGTAGGAAAGATAATCACATCTCTATGTCCTAGCTAAGGTTGCAAACCCTCGAGTCTTGCAACCACCCCTGCCTCTACCTCGGGTGAGACTTCATCTGCTTTGCAGGTGTTGCCGAAAGGGACGGTAGTTAGGGCTTTGTTGGTGCGCTCTTGAGCGTTGAACCCCGGGTCTGCCCCCGTGCCAACAAATGGTTATGTTTCCGGGACCTAGAACTGAAGAAGAAGAAGCTTTGTGTGAAATAAGATCTGTGCATAGATCTGTTGCCCTAGTGCACAATGTTTTGTTTGACTTGTGAAGATTTGTGCCAAGAAAAGAGGTCAGATCTGAAGAAAGAGAGGTCAGATCTGTGAAGAAAGAGGTCAGATCTGCAAGAAAAAGGTAAGATCTGTAAGTTCTATGCCTTGATAAAGGTAAGAATAGTTAAAAGTCTTAGATTTGGAAGCTTTCTGCTCTGCAGAAGTAAGATAAGTGAATTTTTATTTTTATTTTTTTGTTTCTAAAGAATGGATCTAGGTATGTTTGATAGATTCTGTCCTAGCTTCAAAACTAGGGAATTAATAGATGAAAGAAAATTTGATATGAATAGATCTGATAAATATAGTGATAGATATGTTATACCTATGCATCGAAAGAATGTCTGGACTAACAAGTGGATGCAGGATCCTAGAATTTTTTTTTTGCAGGCTAGCCACCATGATCTTGGTGCGCAATCCATAAGGAGTTGGGGAACATCTAAACGGATGAGAGGATTAACTCTCTATTATAGTTGTAGATGACCAAGACATCTTGCTAGAGAATGCCCTAGGAGAAGACTTAGTTGCCTCTATTGTAAGGCTATGGACCATGAAGTATTGGATTGCCCTATAATGATTGCTAGGCTTGAGAAGCTGAATATGGAACAAGCCAACCCTGAGGGAGATCAAGAGACCAAGATTATAGAAGAAACCCATAAAGAATCAGAAAAGATATTGCTACAGATGAAGGATACCTTGAATGACCACCGAGATGTTAGGCTATCAAAGATCTTCAAAGAAAAGGAGAAAATCGAAGCAAGAATAGGGGACTTTGACATTGACTGTACTCTTGATGAAGAAGCGCAAGTGAACATTATGCCAGAGAGAACTTGGGAGGCTATAGGAAAGCCTGCCGTGATTCCTTCCTTAGGAGGAACAAGTTTCTTCATAGGAAATATAGTAACCCTATGTGGAAGGCTCGCCCGGATACCTATGACTGTCAATGGAACTTCGACAGAGGAAGACTTTGAGATCATTAAATTTGTTGAAGACACCGCCCCGTTTACCATGCTCATAGGAAAACCCTGGATTGATAGAGAACATGCCAGACGAAGAGAAGAAGAAAAAGATTTGGAACAGAAGAAGCAAGAGTTAAAAGACTTTATGACTAGAAGGATCGTGCACTTGATTGAAGAACAGAAGAGAAGATCTCAGATATTTAATATTAGTACCTTCGGTGTCGAAGCTAAGAGAACAATTGAGGATCTGCAGAAGATCGAGTTACCTATTTTTGATACAGAAAAGTTATTATCAGGGAACCATAAGAAATATTTTCCACAACACGAAGTAACTAAGACCATAGAAGATACACATCAGAATGGTAAAAGCATTACTGAGACGAAACTCACTGGGAAGAAGGCTAGGAAGTTAAGAAAGAAGAGGGCTAATACTGTAAGTATATAAGAGGTTCTAGAGGACACTTCACAACAAGAAGAATTACAGAATTGGAGCTTCGCCGAGATATCAGAACAACAACAGAGAGTACTTCGCCATGATGAAGCAATATAGTCATTGGAACCGATATACCCGTTCGACCGCCGCTCCGAACAGATCGAAAAGCAGTTATGGGTTACCACTAGATCGTTGGATAGCACCAGAATGAATAAGAATGGAGTTAATGAAGGCCACAAGTCCGTTGCTGAGATTGCCTACTTAACCTGTCATGCCACGCACCGAGAATACTTTTTTCCAACTGAGAATATGAGCGTGAACCCTGAGATCTACTTACCCTGAGATCATTGCCTTACTATTCACTATCATCTCTGAATTCCTGTTGCACCTAAGCCCGCTGACCCAAATTTGTATGTTGAACGAGCTTAGCGTTGCTGAGAAAATTGTTGAATAAGTTCTAATTGATTTAATGACTGAGAGAGTCATGTCAGAATGCGAAATGTCTACAGGTGTACATGCATCGTCCTCAGGTGCACTGCCAGCTTCCCCTTCCATTGCCAGAGTAGGACCATCCCGACCACCTTCAGAAAGACAATCTAAGCTCAGAAACGACTTCACCATTGTGAAGATGATCCCAAGCATCTTACCTAAATATATCCCACCACTAGGAGGACCCATAAACCGACACTCTGTAGCTAGAGACTTCGACTATGCTGTAGTCACTGCGTACCTCCCGAAAGGGGTGCGCGCAGTTCATGCTGACCAAGAGAAGCTCACCACCCTGAAATTCAGTGATTTTAACCTTGGAGATAGCAAGGTATACAATATGCTAGCCTCGCACAAGTATTTTACTATTACAAAAGGAAAGAAGCCCAAGATTGTACCGCATTAATGGACCCATAACCTTGCGCAGTCAACCCTCCTCACCGTAATGAAGATTCCACATTTCGGGAGGCATTAGGAAGTAAATGTATGTGTTCGACTCTTGCTGTCCTGCTACCACGAAGGATACCTATGGTTGGACCGATGCATCACTGTGGATCTGATTCTTATCAATCGGATCACTGGGCTAAGCATGCAGGGCCCTGACCCACATGACTTTTACCTTGGAAAGAACGCAGATCATGCTCTTCCTCAAAGAATAAAAGACATATATGGAGATCTGGAGAAAGGCACACGAGGTTACAAGGTAACCTCCATTGAGAATGCAACAGTATGCTTTGGTTTCCAGCTGATCACAGGCAAGTTAGTCTGAAAAAATAGACCTACATAGGTGATCGGATTTGTAGTTGACCTCGCAGGGAAGTGCGCGGAGGGACTACAAATGAACTGGGCGAAATACCTCATAAATCAGCTAGAGCTTGACTGTAGACAAGCACAGGACCAAGGGTATGAGTTCCACTTTAGCTGGTTGCTCATACTCATTGCCTTCATCGCGTGGGAACTACCCGAGGGAGCCACGTTTCTAGATATCGAACCCTTCGAACCTCTGGTCACGAAGCTCTGTACGCTGTGGTACTCTAGCGACATGAACAAACAATGGCAGTCCAATGTCGTCTTCCATGCGTACTACACTCAGTTGAGGAATTCCATTCAGTCTACACCGTGCATTACACCCAACACTCTTCATAGGTTTCGACCTTTGATGAAATTCAACGTAGATTGTCACTTCACCTACATCACGGCGTGCGCAGACAAGCACAAACAACAACTCCAGTCATATTACAAGTTGATAGAAGATGATCTGGAGGAGATTACCAAGGAATGGTCAGCAAACCTCCTTGTTGCAGCAAATCCTGCAGAGATGTCTGACGTAGATAGCCCTGAAGCTATGCTGGATACACCAGGACCACGCAAGACTAAGAAGGATGTGGAAGTTCAAGATATCCATAGCACATCCATGAAGACTACTTTGCTATCACCTCCGAAGGGAGGTGATGAGGAAGAAATAGGGGGCATATAAGTTGAACAGAGAAAAGGAGAGGTTACCCCACCTAGGGACGAGGCAGATCCCTCCAAGAAAAGGAAGACTACCCCACCAAGGCCCTCATCCAGAAAGAAAACTAAGGCCACCCAGACCACGCTTACCCCAGATGATTTTGACTTCCTAATTGCCGCACTAAATGATGTTTCATTAGAGCTCGCAGAAAAGCAAGAAGCAAAGCAGGAGGAGCTATTCTGCCAGATCACATGCGAATTTAAAGAAGCATAACAAGCACTTCAGTCCAGCCAAGTAGTTCCTACGACGCTGATAGAAATGGAAATATCAGGAACATGCGATGAGCCCACACAGTTACGCTAGATCGTCGAGAAAGTTGAAGCTCACCTTCAACGAGCTAAAGAAGACATAGCGAAAGCCACCCAAGATTTGGCGCAAGCACAGAGCACACATGAAGAGCAACAGAGAAAGGCCGCACAAAAGCAACTTGACTTACAAGTGAAATGGGAGGCGGAAAAAGCCTAGTTACATCAGTGCAAGGACCAGTTGCTAGCAGAGCAACTTGAAACACAAGAAAGAGTTCATAAGGCACTGCGCTTTGTGACAATCATAGAAGTGAAGATGGAAGATCGTCTTCTGCAGCAGGTGACCCAGCTGGAAGAAGTAATCCAACAACTTGAACAATGCATCATGGACCTAGAGCTCCATACCGTGCCTAAAACACCCCAAGAGATAAGAGATCTAAGAGATGCCACTGCTTGAAGCGCAGTCCCCTGATTAAAAACTTTGGCTTTGGAATGTAGGCAGCTAAGCAACAAAAGCACCCAGACCTATGAAACCCTTGTAGAGAATCCAGAATTGCAGACATTGGAGGCACAACTGCAAGAAGCAAAGAAACATGCAGATGTGCTACAAGCACAGTTGAAGTTCATGACCCCAGTCGAAAGAATGAAGAGGTTCGCAGAGCAATGGACAACCCAACAACAAGTACACAGGCTGCAAAGTAAAGTAATGGGCATTTCTCAATGAATGCAACCACTCCAAGAGAAGGGATGTCAATTGTTCACCGAACTTGAAAGTTAGGGAGATGAACTCGAACAGGGTGCCATCACCGCAGAACAACGCCTGGAAGGACCGCTCAATGACACAGTAATCCAAGAATTTACTGAACAAGAGGTTGTCGCATTGCAGCAGGTCGAAGCCGCTCGATCCAAGATCGAGGCGTTCAAAGCAGAATTGGTCAGACCTGAGTGACTTGGGACGAGTCATAGGTGAGTGTTGGGGGCCTGTTGACCTTTGACCAAGTTTTGAAGATTACTTGGTCATACTTGACCACTTTTGGGATTGCGACAACTTGCCAAGGAAGGAGCACAACACGAAGCAGAAAATAAGGAAGAAAGACCTATTTTGGGGTCTATTTTAGGGTTTTTGGGTTGATGTAACGGGAAAGGGATGTCGGCCCGTGGGTTCACCCACGTTTAAGCCCATTTTGTAATCTATAAATAGGCAATATAGATAGTAATATAGGAGAGAGATAGTAATATAATGCATCTGTGTGATGTATAACTGGAAGCTTAGTGCTAGTATTTGGATCTGTGTGATTGGATGTATCTTAGAGTGCTCTGTGCATGATATAGGAGAGCTAAGTGCAGGTTGTTATAGTCTTTTGCTGAAGAGCAAGGAAGAAGGATCTAGCAAGCTGCGCATATCTTCTGCCCTGTATGAAGTAAGGGTCATTAAAGCTCTGTGCTGTAAATACTTGAACAAGATAATATAAAGAAGACTTTGTGGATGTAGCCCCAGGGTGGGGGTGAGCCACGGTAACTGTGTGTATGGTGTTGTGTGCTTCGCTCTTATGTATTTATCTCTTTCTTGGCTAAGTGCTTGATTGGTTTAAGTAGATCTAGTATGCTTTGTGCTGTTGAAGAATGAATGAACATTAGATCTGATATACGAGATGCTTAGTGCTTGATCTGTTGAATCTAACATATCTTTCTGTGGATAAGTACTTAGTATAAGTATTCACTGCGATTCTTTGTGCCTTCTGCAAAGTTGATTAATGAACGTATATTAAGGAATAATTGATGCTAAGTGCATTGTAGGAAAGATAATCACAGATCTGTGTCCCAGCTAAGGTTGCAAACACCCGAGTCTTTCAACCACCCCTGCCTCTACCTCGGGTGAGACTTCATCTGCTTCACAGCTGTTGCCGAAAGGGCCGGTAGTTAGGGCTTTGTTGGTGCGCTCTTGAGCATTGAACCTTGGGTTTTCCCCTGTGCCAACACTGCCTCTCCTTCCATTAAAATCCGTCTTGGAATTTCCCATGCTGACATGCAAACCTATGACCTCACCCTCATGGTTGTAATATACCTAGGAATCTTCCATAACCCAAATCCTCATATAATAACCAGAGTTGTTTTCATGTACCTCTAATTCTGCAAGAAATGTGCATGTAATAATTATTGTGAACACATGCATACTATAAAACATTTCATTAACTAGATTACGAGTTATTCTTCATCTCAATTTATGAACAACACAATTCACTAAGTCAAAATTTGATCCATTAGATGAATTCCTATATGAAATATCTCTCCAATAACTGTACTCATGCCTCATTCTGAGTTCTGAGTGAAAAGTTACAACATTCACAAGTTGTAATTTCCATTCATTGCTATGTTTTACTGCTATAGAAATTACTTTATAAGAAATTTAAATGCCCAATTCCAAATTCTTGATATATATATATATATATATGGATTCTCCTCCTCAATACATTTCCAACGACTATTTTCTTATTTTATCCATGTAATGTACAAGTGTCTTCTTTCTCTTCCTGCACATTTTTACATGCCCATATTCCAAATATTGCTTCATGTATGTCTTCTATGGTTCATAATATTTCCATAGAATTCTCATATGCCTCAAACAAACTTCTAAGCAAGGAGTTATGCCCTTTGGAAATAAACCGGTGCTGAAATTTCACCTTAATTTTTTCAGCTGTAACTTTTTCAAATGAGCTTTGTTTTGCGCCATAGTAGCTTGTTGGAAATCTCTCTTCGAGTTCTTTTATTTAAGCTACAGATATAGGGTGTACCTTTTTTACACCTCGTTCTTGTTAAATTGACTGCTTAAAAACGTCATTTAGGGCCTCCAAATCACCCTGCAAGTTCAAGACCTTCAACAATTTGAAAATTTTATTCTTATAACAACCTTTTAATATGATCCATTGATCTCAAAATCGGGTGAAATCTCAACTTTTTATCTGAAATATTTCGATGATCGACCATCAATGTTTTCCTTTAGGCACATTCAACACCTTACCAAAACCACCGACCTGACCATCGACCCTTTCCTTTAGCAAATGACTTGCAAGACATCACTAAACCAGTCGACCAAACCATTGGCCATCGAAAATCTCTCTTGGGTGAATGAAACACTTTACCGACTCGACTGACCCAATTATTGACCATCGAGCATTTCTTGACTAACGTGGCATGACACATGGATGTTGATGTGGCATGACACATCATACTGATGTGTCAACCTGGTTTACATGCATGACACATGGATGCTAATGTGGCATGACATGTCATCCTCATTATTCTTCATCAATGATTGACAGTTTCCCTTGGGCGACCCGAACACCTCGCCGAATAGGTAGACCCAATCATTGGCCATCGAGGATTGACGATTCATTTCACCAAGAAAACACCTTGCTAAAATGGTGGACCCGACCATTGACCATCGACCCTCAGAGTTATCTTTTGGTGATTTAAATTATTCATGATTTTTCACCAACTCCTGATACTTAGTATATTTTTGACCAAAAACAAATGAATATGGGTCGTCGATCTCCAAGCTAATATGATCTTGACCCTCGATTGGCTCCCTTTTTCCAACCTCTGAATACTAATCCAGACCATAGATTTGCTAGACCTTGCCAAACTCCAAAAACCTTATAAGTTTTTAAATCCATTATAATGAATCTAGGCCGTTGATTTCAAAATCAAATGTGATCTCGACCGTCGATCCATCAAACTTCGTCCAATTCTACAACAACCATTAAAACATGAATTTCGACCTTCCAAGTCAAATTTTAACTTTGCAAATTTGCATATTGATGCCCCATATAATCTCTTCAACACTTTCGAGGCATTTACACTCGAATTTGCTCACAAATTTGGGGATTACAGTCTAATTTTCTTTGTTTTCCCCCAAATTCGTCACATATTGAAATATGTAACAACGAATTTGCCCAATTTGCACTAGTTCTTGGCCCATACGAATTCAGTGTTAGAACTAGAAGCTATGATACCAATCTTTAATGACCCCGAGATGAACTGAGGAGCATTACTACATGGAAAACACATAAAATATGAAAATTTTCTTCTAACTAATTTTTTGTAGCTTACCAGCTACAAATTACACATAGATTTAACTATTGTCTCATACAATTAATTACATGCATCTACAACATGCTAGAATCGACATGAATGCAGTTTAATAACTCAACACAACAACATATAAATCATTCTCAAACACAGAGTTAATACACAACAAGTAAACTCATAATGCATCACTGAAACAAGACAAAGCAATTATCTTTAAGAAAAGCGGTTGTGCAGCTAGCTACTTGGGATGCATGTTCTGCCTAACCATAGGATTGTTGTTTAATATCTCGATGGCAAGTCACCCCCGAGTTGGGGCTAGCAATCCACAAAAGGGGGTGGTCTCTCACTGTCCACTCATAGCTCATAAAATCCCACAACCCACATGAATTCTCCTACAACTATCTTGATTTTTCCACTAGTTCTCTTCCTCTCGACCTGCCTAACCCAAGGAATATATCCCTTCACTTCTCTCAGTCCATTGGGTGTCCCATTCATTTATTAGGGTCTCTCTGACATAGGTAACCATGAACCTCATTACTGGGAAACTCAAGGGAGCTCACTGCTAGGAAAACTACTAGGAAAAACAACAACAAACACTTGTTGTTGAAGTGAAAATCACACAAGAGTTCACTGTTCATACCTAAAAACCTATCTCTTTTGTATTCAACTCCAAAATTCTCCAAAAACACTCCAACATGCTCCAAAATTTTCCCTCCACAGTTGCTCCAACTCCAAATCTCTTCTTCCCTTTTCTCTGCTTGTTGTTCAAGCAAAACATGACTATCCAAAATTGTTGTCACTGCCCATACAAATTTCCTTTCTTTGGTTGGTTGGTTGAATTACACACTTACCCAAGATGATTGTACTAAGCCTCCATGCTTCCAATAACTATGGGATGTGACTTCTCACACCCACCCTCTTACATGCATTCAATGATTGGCTTTGGGGGCACTCAATTAGAAATTAGAAGGTTCATGTACCAATAGTAATTTTAGGAAGTGGGTTGAATTAACATACATGGGTAATTCACCCATGGACCCCTCTCTTAGACATTATTCTAGGCTCTCCCCTCTCTTGTGGATTAATTAACCCCCATATTTGTCCACGTCCCTCAACAATTGTCATCACATTTTATTATTAAAATTCAGAAATACAATTCACATATACATCGCTTAGTTGTGGCCACCTATTATATCTACATTGAACATTAATCAAAATGAGGATTATAGTGGGGACATTATAGGTGCCATCGAGAAAGGCCCATGGCAAGTCTTATCGATGTATAGTTCATCCACTTATTGAGGTACCCTCGACAATGTGTTTTTATTAATAACTAGAATAAGGTTGTAACTTGAGTTATAACCTAGAATGTGGGCTTTGACCTATCTTCTAACAAAATAGAATTTTGAGCTATCTATATGCCTCTAAGTTAAATTAAGGGAATAGCCCTCAACTGCTTGAGATGATTTCTATGAAACCATTGAAAGAGATAAGCTTCTATAGATGCATCGGTTCAAATGTTAGGAATATTTAGCCAATGTGAGATATCTTTCCGTACCTAACTTGTGAAAGGGTAGTAGATGGCCATGTGAGTGATGTTTTCACCATTGTTCTTTAATAGACAACACATACTAGGACCTTGTGTATGTTTTCTTTCTAGCATTTCCCAAGTCAAAACTCTATTTCTTAAATCTAACCACATATGGAGAATAGTTTTCTAATTAGGAGACTTCACCTTCTATATCATTGACCACCACCATTTAGCCTCCTACAAATCATCAAAGATAAGTGCAATATAACCCAACTCAGTTGTATAATGGCCCCAACTCGAAAGGATTCTTCACGATAATTTTCTACAATCTTGAAGACAAGGTATAAGTGTTAGAAAATGGCCCATATTTCTTCAATTCCAAAGGGCTATATCTTTGCTTCTAGATAGATCGCTTGTACCCAGAAAAAGAGGGTTTCTCTTTTGCACCAGTCTGGATCCACCTCTACTCTCTTCCCCAGGAGTTTTGGCTTGAAGAAATCCTAATGGGTATAGAAAATACCCCAGGTAGATATGTGAAATCCTCAAAAGCAACAAAACATAGGAGATATACTTCATATGCCCGGATCTGCGTGTACATGAACATCTCCAAATCTTGTTAGGCTCGGTCACCATGGAATATCAATATGAGCACATGATTCAAACTATAGATTATGAATATATACCGTTCCACTACATGAAATGTCATGAGCATGGGCATCTCTTTCATGATTTTCCCCTCAATGCCCCAACGCGACCAAGTGTGGAAGAAAAATCTAAAAATGGCTTCACGCAGGTCACTAATTGCAAGAAACAACCTTCCAAGAAACCTAGTCAGGGTGTCGGTAAGAATATTCCCACAAGTAAATCCTTTGATGCTTTAATCCATCTACTGGATGCAGAGGAAGTGGAAAATCCCCATAAACCAGGAAACCAATACATTGATAAAGGAAAATCCAAACAATCTCGAGACCTAGTCTTAGAGCAAATCATCACCCCCAAATCCCCTATTCAGATGGATGCAGACAAAGGCCCAAAAGATGGGGGGGGATACTGTAATGAACATGGATGAACGAGACCTCACCAACATAGAACTGAAAAAACTAGAGGAATCATTCAACAAAAAGGAACTACAATCTATACCAGTAGAGAATCTTCAAACATTCCACAAAGTCTTCATAGATTCCACAATAGGTGCCACTTCTAGGTTGGGTATAATTTCAGATCCAGGTCCGGACCCCAGAAGAATGCCTAAAGAGGGCAAGCGATGGGGCCATAAATCAACAAAAAAAAAATTAAAGAGGTAGGTCACTTTATGATCAATTCAAGATAGATCCAACATCTCACAGAGGGATTCTTCTCTCCCCCTCCTAATTCCTGTTAATGTTTATGCCATTATTATAGTTATTTGCATTTATTTAGATAAGAGCATAATAAGAACAAGATCACTGAGAAATACACATTCACAAGAGACACAACATTTATCCTGGGAAACCCTCTAGGGGAAGAAAACTCAGCAAAAAACTTCCTTATCATAAATAGATTATACAATGTTCAAGAGATAACTCAAACCAATACATAATGTCCTCCCCAAGAGATGCGCCACTCTTCTTCTCCTCTCTCCAACTTGTAATTGCAGCTTGCCTCATAAGAGAATGAGTACATGAGTTGTATTAGAAGTGAGGCGCTAGCCTCTTATTTATATCAAACTGACACATGTGCAAGGTCACAATCTGGCAGGGCCGACCTCTCACTCTGGGTGGGTAAACCCAACTTTAATTAATTATGGGTCTTCCATTATAACTGCTGGGGCCGACTTCTTATTCTGCACTTTGTAATTTTCCGATGACCAATCCGCAAAAGGGGATTTGGTCCTTATACAATTACCGACATGATTGATCCTCAATGGGGATTAATCCAATAATAATAATAATAATAATAATGACATGATTAATCCATAATGGGGATTTAATCCAATAATACAATAATAATAAGAATGCTCTTCGCAGTTACATTATTTCAACACTCCCCCTTAACAAGAAGGGTATTCTTCATCAGCATCAGGCGAGAGAGGTCTGCATCATCAGTGGCATCTGGAGGACAATATCGTCAATATCATCTTGAA
>SNQJ01S0006931.1:143819-170605 GCA_010110895.2 Picea sitchensis | reverse complement strand
ATGATACCACATCCTTACCTTTTTGTCTGGGAACAATTTCCCATACATCATTCTTTATTATGGATTGGTATTCCTCTGTCATGGCATCTGCCCATTCCTTCTTCTGGATGGCCTCTTCAAAACATGTGGGTTCCTCATCAAGTAGAGGTCTAAATGGAAGATCCAAATAGAGGATTCTTCGTAATTGCATAATGACAGAGGATCTAGATATTCCTTTTTCTACAGGAAACAAAATGTGCAGGTGACACAACAAGAAAATTCTTTAGAAGGTGTTGGAGGCATTGTAATTTTATATACAATGACTCTAATGGCGCAACAGGATGACTAACAATCCCATGGAACCCTGCCACTGTAATTATTTATCAACCATTCTCTACAACTAGCACAATGTCAGTGCACTATCGTGCCATTAGTTCCATCAAGGCGAGTGTACTTACAAATGCTTACGAACCCCAAAATAATCAGGAAAAAGATTTATTCCTGAACAATCTCTCCTACTTTGGTAGACTAATAGGATAAAAGCGCTGGATTTTAGGAGGAGATTTTAACATCATCCTCACACTTGAAGAAAAGAGAGGGGGTTCAAGGCGGATCAAACATGACAATGGTAAGTTCTGATATATCATTGATCATCTTAATCTAATTGATATAGAATCCAAGAATGTCACCTTCACTTGGTCTAACAAACGATCTAGAGCCCACAAAATCGCTTGCAGACTCGATCAATTTTTCATTTCATAGACCCTGATGCTTGAGGGACCCTCAATTGAAGCAAACATCCTCCCAAAGTTGAGTTCTGATAATTGGACAGTGCAACTATGGATTGATGCAATAGCCTACGCAAATATAAGCCATTTCATTTTTATTTTTTTTGGCTAAATCATCTTGAATTCCCAGAGCTCTCTCAAACCTGGTGGGAAAATGCAAAAATCTCACATGGGTCACTAATGCACATATTCCAACAAATACAGAAGAACTTCAAGCAACAATTTCGAGATTGGAACAAGAACATTTTTGGAAATATATTTCAGGTGCAGAGGATTTTGGAACAACGTTTGGAAGAAATCCAACAAGAATCCATTTTGTAGGATCACTCAGACGCTTTACGCCAGGAAGGGGAATTGCTTAGACAACAACTCGAGGAACAACACAAGCAGGAGGAAATTTTATGGAAACAAAAATCCAGAGTGCAATGGCTCAATGAAGGAGAAAAAAATATAATTTTTTTTCACGACTCCATGGTGCACAGGCGATACATTAATCATATCACGAAGCTATAATATGAATAGGGAAATATAATTCTAGACCATGATGGATTATAATTTGAGCTGGTAAAATACTATAAAGAACTTTTATCAGAACTGTCCATCAACAGAGTAATCCAAGACATACTAGCCCTCATTACACCCTAGCAAAATCAATCCCTAATGAGGCCAATTATGCTTGAAGAGGTGGATCAGGCCATCATGGAAATGCACCTCGGAAAAGCACAAGGACCATATGGCTTCACAACATACTTCTTCCACTATTGTTTTGCGACGATAAGGGAAGAGGTATGGAAACTTGTGTAGGAATCCAGGACTTAAGGGAAATTGCTCCCAACCCTTAATGCTACTTTTCTCACCCTAATTCCAAAGGAGGAATGGGTCACTCATCCGAAGTAGTTCCAACCCATTACGCTTTGCAATGTAATCTATAAGATCATTACTAAAGTCATTTCTCTTCGACTAAAATCCATCCTCTGTTTCATCATCTCCAAGGAGCAATTGGGTTATGTTGAGGGGGACCAAATCATGGACAACATCATCTTGGTCCATGAAGTGATCCACTCACTCAAATCCACCTGTACCCCATGTATGCTCATTAATCTTGATCTATCCAAGTATTTTGATCGCCTCAGTTGGCAGTACATGCATTCCCTTCTTTCAACTTTTGGTTTTAGCAGGGATTGGATCCAATGGATAATGAAACTCACTTCTTCTACTTTCTTTTCTATCCTTGTTAATGGTGTACCCTCTCAACCTTTCTCTACCTCCAAAGGTATCCATCAAGGGGATACCCTCTCCCCTTTTCTCTTTGTCATCATGACAGAAGGCTTGGGACACAATAACACAACTTCTATAGTGGAGGAATCTCTTCAGGGTCTCCCTTTACATGGCCTCCAACCTGCTACTTCCCATAACCAATTTGTGGATGACACCATGTTGATGAACACTCCTACTTCATAGGACGCCATCAAACTCAAGTCTATCCTATCGGACTTTAGTGAAGCCTTTGGCACAACCTTTAACTTGGATAAATCCCAACTCTTCTTTTTCAACGCTCCTCCTGTCGTCCAATGACACATTTCTCGTCTTTTGGGTATACCCAGGAGCTCCCTTCTGTCCAAATACTTGATCATTCCCTTATTTGACATGTATGCACAAAATATATCTTGCGATGCTCTTCTCCTAAACCTTTCCAATCGTCTGAATTCCTAGTCTTTTAGATCCCTGAATCTTTTCGGTAGACTGGTTCTTATCAAATCAGTCCTCCTAGCCATCCTTGCCTACCTCTCCTCAGCCCTGGATGCTTCACAAATAGTTATTAAAACCATACAACATCTTCAGCTAAAATTCCTCTGGCACGGTCATGATCCAGGAAAAAAATGGGTTGTTTTTAGCTGGGAGAAAGTTCGCAAGACAAGGTCTCTTGGGGGACTTGTACTCAGGGACCTCGGTAGGATGAATAACATTATGGGCGCTAAAATATGGTGACACTGGCTCAAGTATCCAACTGAATTATGGGCTAAGTTATGGAAGAAAAAAATGCCCCAAATACCAACGAGGCACAAGTTATTAGATTCAATGATAAGATTCAATGTTCAAATATTTGGAATGCATCCTGGCACAATCACCCTCTCACCCAGGAGCATGCATTCTGGGAAATCTGGAATGGAAAAAAATCTCTATTTTGGATGAATTCGTGGCAACCGTTACCAATGTTTCACTCCTTGGATAACATGCACCCCATCCAAAACCACATACAACAACTAGAGCCCCTCAAGGTAAAGGACCTTTGGTTATATGTTTCACATCATCCCACTTACCGGACCTGGAAAACTCTTCCTCATGACCTCAATATCCCTGCTGTTTGTGACTTACGACCTTGGAATACCATCGCTGCCCAGAGGAAGATTCACATCAGGGAAGGACCAAATATTCTTCTATGGGAAAACTCCCCCTTGGGTACTTTCACAATTAAATAAGCTTACATCCTCCAAGCAAATTTCCATATCCAACCAAAAGAGAACATCTGGAACATTATTTGGAGATCAAGATTGTGGCTGAAGGTCTCCACTTTCCTCTGGCTCATGGTACAAAATATAATCTTTACCTGGGACAATCTCAGGAAATGAGGATTGATTGGACTCTCAATTTGTCATCTTTGTCAGCGACAATAAGAGTCAATGGAGAATTTATTCAATCAATGCTCCATTTGTGGGGAGATATGGGATCAGTCTTCTCATATTATGAGAAAGACCAACATGGCAATAGACAATATCATAAGCACCATAGAGAACTGGGGAACTGCTGCCTTCAAGAACCCCATTTTAAACAAGATATGGCAGCTACTACCAAGATTTGTAGTCTAGCAAATCTGGAAAGAATGAAAAATGCATATATTTCACTCCCATACCTCTCCCCCACCCCAAATCTGGTTAAATATTTTTGGAAATATTTAGGAAACTATCCGTGCCCAACATTGAACCCAAGAAGACCTCTTGTGTGATCCCTCAAAAAACTTCATCCTCTCAAACTATAAGTTGAACTTACAGTGAACTCCCCCTAGTACCACCCTGCATCCCAATTCCTTCTCCCCTAGCCCCACCTCTTGGAATTTCCTCTCTCATGGATTTTTCAAGATGAACTTTGATGGTGCTTCAAAGGGAAATCCTGGTTATGTGGGATTCAGAGTCGTCCTATGGAGCTGGCAGGCCAAATCAAGTACACCTTGGATGGAAACCTAGATTTTGACTCTAACAACTCTACGGAGCTCTAGGGCCTCATAAGAGGAATTCAACTAGTTTCTAGCCTAAATTTGAATCGTTTAATTATTGAAGGGGATTCTCGAGTGATTATATCGCTTGCCACCAAAATCAGAAATGAATCTGATCCTGCAAAAGTTTCCCCAAGCTGGTGTCCTCTTGGCCCTCTTGACACTTTACGTTCTCTTCTTTGTCCTTCTCTTACCCTCATCCCCTCTCATGTGCGAAGAGAAGCGAATAAGGTTGTTGACAAACTAGCAAATTAAAGTGTCTCTTCATAAGAAGAGGATATCATGATCGATTCCCATCACCTCTTGACACCTCCGTTGTTGCTTCAATGCATCAAGATAACACTAAGAGATTGTCCTCTCTTGTATGGGGTGACAACTGACACACATACACCCAAGGAAGTAAATACCCCCTATCACCATCCATCCTCTTCGTCTCTTCAACATGCTCTGTTAGCACTAGAAGTCACCTCCTGATTGCGACAGAGGTAAGCCCAATACCCATCAGTTTGTATGTCACAATGAATAAATTTAAAGGGGGTCTAATGGATACAAACTCAGGATTATATCACTTTAACTCAGAAAACTAGGCCGGTATGCATAAGCATATGAGGTCTTGATCGACCTTTGGTCAGTAAGTTGTAGTAAGGGTGAGTAGGGGGAAGAACTTGAGGAGAATGAAGAGGTCTGCTGTGGACATATGGTCTTCCAACAACGTAAGGAATAAAAACTCAGAAGACAAGATCCTCTTGGCTCAGAGTTTTAGGAAACTGAATGAAATTATCACTGAACTGAAATCAAACATACATCATAATTCAGTAACAACAACTCGACTGGATCATCCATGCCCGAGTCATTCAGTGTTGGAGGGAGAAGACAACAAAAGAGACTGATTAAAACTGGTCGCGATGTCCTTGTTATAAAACCTACATCACAAAAACATAACTACCCTCAACTGGATCATCCATGCCCGAGTTTTCTAACACAACTGTTACAGAGAGATGGAAGGAAATTGACTTACATTAAACAAGAAGTCTCAAATACAGATACATAACCAGAAGAACCAGAGCTTCATTACAATGCCAGAGCGTAGCTCAACCATCGACCATAACAAAATATCAAAACTAACTATTTATACTCAAAACAACTTGCCACCACCAGCAGTGTGACCTAACCATTACAATCAAAGATTTTCATCTGCGTCTTCTTTTGTTAGTTTGCACATGTAGCCTTCTGTCAGATGCAAACTCAGATCAATATGGGCTTTGCAAGAAAATTTTCCCACAGGAGTACGACAGGCTGACGACTCAGTCCCCTCTGCCAAACCTTCGATTTATGGAGTGAAACGAGGTTTCAACAACCTCCCCCACTTTCATTAACTACTTTGATGGGGATTAGGATGAGGCCTGACACCCCTGAATGCTTCAGGTGATCCTCATTATTTCTTCGAGTCAATTCTGGCGTCTCGAAGCCACACAGATCCTTTCTGCGACCAACACATGCGCTTTCGGCCTTTGACGCAACTCTTTTCCATCGCTCCATGCAACCTCGGGCTATGACCACTGGCCTAACTCTTGGGCACTTTGCGATTTCACATTTCGCGAACCTACGTCGTACTCTACGCAAAAACCTTCGAGTCGGAAAATCACGACTTCTCAGATCAGGTGCCACGCGCCCCTTTGAATCAGACGACCTAGATAAATATCGACACTTTGACATTTCAAAATTTTGGGGCTTGGGAAAATTGCGCGTCCCTCACTTGAGTTTTCCCAAAATGACTTTCTTCGCATTTTGGATCTGATGCCACGCGTCCTATTGGATTGAACGACTCCTACTGATTTCGGGTTTTGGGAGTTCGAATATTTGACGACCAACTTTAAGAATGTTTTGAACTCCCGATTCCTGCGATTATTATTCACCGTTGATCTCTCATAATGAGATCTACGACCTAAGTTAAATCTTTGCCCGAACTTAGATATCGTTCCTTTGCCCTGACATTAAACTTCGGGCAACTTTCAGATTCCAAATACCTGTGGACCGCCTGTCTAACCTCCACCTTGGTTCCCAGCCGTTGAAGACTGATCTTGCTCGCTTGCTTGATTCGAGTCCATATCAGACCGCTCTAAGTGATGCGTTTTGTGCTTATGGCTATGGCTTGTGTAACTAAAACTCGAGCATCTGGTTGAGGGCTCGGGAAAGCAAAAGGATCAGTGACAGAGGTAGAAAGGGGAGTGATTAACCTTAGAGAAAACAAAAATCTTGGGGCCGAGACTTCTCAGGTAGGACTACACAAAACAAAAGGTCACTCAAATGATCGAGGGCAAACACAAAGTAAAATACTAGTTGAAAATGGAAAAAATTAAGATTTGGTCGGCGAAAAGGAGAAAGACAGGGTATAACTACTAACTTAGGTAGAAACCACAAAACCACAAGACTCTGACAAGTTTTTGTGATAACATTTGGCTTCGTAGGGGATGGCATGCTCCTTGCGAGTTGCCAAGAACATGCAGCTCTAGTGCCTTAGCTTGGGTTATGAGGTATCTTATTGAAAATGAAAAACTGAACATCAAAACAAAAAAAGAGTGGTATTTACAGTGGTGGAACGCCGATCATGGCCTAAACAAAATATTTATTCAAAAAATGCCCATTTACAGGGCCACCAAAAACTTCAGATCCCTCCAAATTCTGCAATCTGTAAGTATTATTTGGAAGTACCTCATAGATTTTGAAGGGCCCAATCCATAGGGATTCAAATTTACCATGTTTTCCCTTGTCCATTTTGGGTGCATCCCATTTGAGTATTAGATCTCCCAGCTGGAAATCCTCTTTTCTTAATTTCCTGTCAAAAGATTGCTTGATCCTTTGTTGATGCTCATGTGATTTGTCCATTAGTTGCTCTCTAGTTTGTTGCACTTCTACCCGTTGTTGTATTCTTCTGATTATATCATCGGGCTCCCCTTGGTAGTCTTGGAAGAATTTTTCCATAGGCAAGGCAAGCTGAGAAGGAAATATGGCCTCCATTCCATACACAAGATGAAAAGGAAAGACACCAAGAGACCTCTTTGTTGTCACTCTGTTAGCCCACATAGCAAAATTGAGCTTTGAATCCCATGCTTTATTATTGTCCTCTAACAATCTTTTGATGATCTTTATAAGGCTCTTGTTAGAGGACTCTTCTAGTCCATTCCCTTGGGGGTAGTAAGGAGTTGAGTGAATCAGTGAAATTCCAAAATGTTCACAAAAATTGATCAATGGCTCGACCTTGAAGGATGCAACGTTGTCAGTGATGATTCTGTTCGGACAACCAAACCTTTCCATAATATCTTCAAGAAAACCAATGATTACTTTGTGAGAAGCACTTATAGTGGGGAAAACTTCTATCCATTTGGTAAAGTAATCAGTTGCATTCAAAATACACCTGTGTTGTCCACTTGAAGCAGGATGAATTTACCCAATAAAATCTAGGCCCCATTGCTGAAAGGGTCCTGAAGCTATCACATGATTCAATGGCAAGGACTTGAGTTGCAACTTTCCAGATAATTTTTGACATTTAACACAAGCCCTGATTTTTGCATAGACATCAACGAATAGAGTAGGCCAAAAATATCCAGCCCTAAGAATTTTATAGGCTCTAGTTCTCCAGAAATGATGCTCCCCACATATGCTATCATGAAAATCAAACATAATCTTTTGGGCTTCTGGTGGGTCTAAACATCTCAAAAGCATTCCTAGAGGGTCCTTCCAATACAAGACCTGGTCAATAAGGAAATATCTAATTGCTTTGATCTTAAGATCTCTTGCCTTGCTTTTCCCCATACCATTAGGGGGCCTTAAGTCCTGCAGAAAGAATACGATGTCTTTGTACCAGGTGCACTCTGCCAATGGAGGGATGACTTGTGGGCCTGTATGAGACAACTTAGCTTGTTGATTTTATGAGCAGGTGTTGATGAGTTCAACCCCCAAAGATTTGCAATTAGGCTCAACTAACAACTTGGCTAAACCCTGTCCTTTAAATAGTTTGGCGGACTTTATTTCCAGATCAAATTCAAGGATTTTGGAAATCCACTTGCTCCTTCTTCCGTCTATGTCACGCTGAATGAGAATGTCCTTCACAGAAGCTGAAGGAACATATGAAATGACATTTGAATGCAGAACATAGACTATGAAAGCCTTGATGGCTTTCACTAAAGCATAGGACTTCTTTTCCATGATGTCATATTTTACCTCAACATCTCTTAGTGCCCTGCTGAAAAAGGCAATGGGCTGCTCCAACCCTTCAACATTCTTTTGCAATAAAACAACTGCTACTGTGTCAAATGAGGCAAAGGAAAAAATCAGAAAATCCTTGGAGTAATCAGGACTGATGAGCATAGGTGCCTCATTCAATGCCTTCTTTATTTGATCGAAATAATTTCTGGACTCAGCTACCCATTTTACTTCATTCCCCTTCCTAAGCATGGTTGTGATATGGTTCACTAATTCAACAAAATTTGAAACAAATCTTCTTAAGAAATTAATTTTGCCCAAGAAAGACTGGACTTCCTTCTTGGTTCTGGGAAGTGTCAAGGTTTGAATAGCTTGTACCTTGCTTGAATCAATCCAGACCCCTTCTGCTGATACTATGCATCCCAACAATTTTCCCTCTTGTATGGCAAATACAGACTTCTTGGGATTTAGGGAGAGACCAAACCTTCTGCATTTGAAGAAGACCTTTCTCATATGATAACAATGCTCTTTATCGGACCTGGAAAAAACTGTAATGTCATCCAAGTAGATGACTACAAATTTATCCTTTTCTCCAATGAAGACAATGTCCATAGCTCGCTGAAAGGTTTCTCCCGCGTTCATCAGTTCAAAGGGAATTTTGGCATACATGAATGTGCCCCAAGGAGTGGTTAAGGCCATCTTTTCCCTGTCTTAGGGCAGGACAAAGATTTGATTATATCCATAAAAGCCATCAATCGTGGAAATCATGGATGCACTTGTGACCCTTTGCAATATGTGTTCCATCTTTGGCAAAGGGTAATTGTCCTTCTTAGAGATTCTGTTCAGGTTCCTGAAATCGACACACAATCTGATTTCACCATTCTTCTTTCTTACCGGGACCAGGTTGGCCACCCATTCAAAATATCTCAAAGGGACAATTATTTGGGTGTTCAGTAGCCTCTTTACCTCCCTTTCCATAATATGCAGTAGCATATGATTTATTTGTCTTAATTTCTGCCTAAATGGTTTAGCCTCCTCTTTCAATGGGATCTTATGCTCAATGAAACTAGTGCCATATGTTATGAGATCTTCATATGTCCAGGCGAAAACATCAACAAACTCCTGTATCAACTCAACGTATTCGACGCTTTGTTCCCTTGACAAGTTGCTTGACAACTTGACAAATTTTCGATCCTCCTCCGTACCAATATTGCACTCAGCTACATCAACATCCTCATTTGAAATTTTACCCTTTACTACCACATCATTTCTGTCAAATAGTCTTTCCAAAAGAACTAGTCCCTTAGGGATATGATTACTGGGTAATTGGACAATATGATAGTTAGCAATTTTGTTCATAAAAACATCAACATGAGGATTTATTTCAGAATCAATATCTTGATCAATTTGTAATGCAGAAAACTCATCAATAGTCTCTAGGAATCTTCTGATCTCAAGATCATCCTCAAACACTTTCCAATGTTTAACATTGTCAGGTATAGAGGGCCTGAATTTCACTTATACATCATACCTGAGCTTAGGTGGCAAGGGAAATATGAAATTACTTGCTGAGACAACCAAAGAATTGGCCATGGCATTCTCTTCTCTTGGCATGAATAAAATGTTGAAAGCCAAGCAAAAACTGTCAACTAGATCCTAGACTGCATTTCTATAACTTCTAAACCGAGGGTGCTTGGCTTGATAAATATTTCTGATCTGATAGACAATTAACTTGGCATCCCCAAACATTGATATCTCTTTAATCCCCATGTCCTCTGTAGCCCTCAAACCCAAAACAAGAGCTTCATACTCTGCCACATTATTGGTAGTTTCAAATTCTAATTTGTAGGAAAGAGATATAACTTCTTGAACAGGTGAAACAAAGACCACTCCGCCACCAAAACCTTCTCTAGAAGAGGCTCTGTCAAAGAATATTTTCCAAACAAAGGTAATTGGAGGAGAATCTTCACAGAGAGTGAGGGACTACTTCCTGATTTCAAGAGGGGGCTCAAGGACACCTATGAGTTGCAACAAGATGGATCCTAAATCAGTGTCAAGGGAAAAAATAGGATGGTTGGTGGCGTCTGTTTCATCACTAATAATATTGGGAAACTGAGCTTCCTCGTACAATCTTCTATGCTCCCCCTCAAACACAGGAATGGTAGCATATGTGAGGTCCATCTGCAATGTTCCTCCAAGTCTCCTTATCCAAGATCTTGACAAAAACATGCCAAAATTGGGGGGAACATCAACCACCACGATATCCATGACCACACTCTTCATGGGAAACTGAAACAAGGTCACAACCAGATCTTTGATGACCCCAAGACACTGCACTTTCCTAGAATCAAAAGAATACAAATCATGGCAAGTCTTTGTGATTTCTAGTCCAGGTTCATCCATGACAGATTTGGGCATGATATTATGAGAATCTCCTGAGTCCATCAAACAATTATGAAACAACTTATCATGTATGTTCAGAGATGTGTATAAGGGAGGGGATGAATCATCTCTATCTTCTACCATGGGACCTAAGATGACTACTATATTTTCATCCTGAAGATTAATAGAGTCTGAGGAGTGGGATGCAGGCTCAGACTGTAACAATTTAGAGGGGGATTTTTTGAAATCTTCATGCTTGACCAACTCTGAAAAGGGTACAGGGATCCTAATATTTTGAATCTCATGCTCAAAGCTAAAATAAGAAGGGGGATTCATAATTTCTCTCATTTATGGGACAAGACCTTTGGCTATGGGTGAGGGGTTCCATGTTTTCTTTTCCTTGCTGCTGTTTGCTGCATCTTTAGCAGGATTCTCTGCTCTGGAAGGTTGATTAGGGACGTTAGACTTCCCTTCTTTCTTCTTATACCCGAGGTTATATTTATTGGGACTACTATTGGCCTTCTCCCCTTTACTCAACTCATTTATTTGTCCATCCATGAGGGACTCCTCGTATGCGGATTGGGTCAAATGGGGAAATGGGGAGGTGTATTGAAGACAATGGATTTCAGAATCATGCTTTTCTTCCTCTCCTTCTTCATCAACAACAAGGTTATTTTGGAGAGGGGTCTGGATTTTTTGATCATCCCTCTCTCTGTTGCGAGGCTGTCTTGGGAGTAACCCAGGGGCATTATTTTGTCTTCTGAAATTACCTCTGTTATCAACATTTTGGGCATTCTTATAACTCTGCTTCAATTCAAATTTCATCTTCTCCATCTCTGCAGAAAGAGATTTTACCAGCTTGGTTAATTCATCTACTTGAGGATGGGATGCAGAGGAACCGAAGGTTGAAGCTTCAGATCTCCCCCTTCCCCGATCTCTGTCAACTTTATTCTTGAGTCTATCAACTGCCAATACATTGGACTCTACTTCCAAGGCCGCATCTTTCATATGAGCCAAGGAAGTAGCTCTTATCTCTCTTAACAGGAGGCATAAATCAGGGTCAGAAGCACCAACATAAGTAATTCTAGGCTTTATCTCAACAAGGATCTTATTGTAAACTTTGTTGAATATTTTGGAGAAGTCAGAGACATACTCTTCCTTTTTTTTATTTTTAGGGACCCAAACTCTGTGATATAATACATAAAGTATTTCTTATCCCCCCATTGTCTCAAGAAAACATCATCTAAAGCCTCAATCCCATCAATGGATCCAGGGGTCAACCCCCTAAACCATTTCCTAGCCTCACTATCAAGACTCTAGACAAAGACTCTCATCCACACATCCTCGTTTTCAATATTTAGATTGTTTGCATAACTCTAGAAGGCAACAAGGTGTTCTTCATCGGTTATGTCTTCTTCTCCTGTGAATTTGGGCATGTATTTTAGGTAATCTCTAGCAGGGAGAGCATTCATCGTTTGAGGTAAGACTAGAGGGGCATATCTCGCAACCACTATGGCATCCATTTTGTTCCTAGGGGGATTAGCACCTGCCATAGGGATGATAGATGGAGGAGAACCATGAGGAGATGTAGCGTGAACAGGGGAGGCTGGAACTGAGCCTCTGGGAGGAAAAGGAAGCAACAAAGGATTTGAGAAAAAAACTACAGGGCTTGAGGGAACAAATATTTCCTTCTCTGTAAAAGAAACAACTTTAATAGGAGGAGGAGTAGTGAAAATGGGAGAGGGAAAATCAGTAGGAAAACTCCCAAAATTTAAACTTCTATAATCTCCAACAGGTATTGCAATAGGAAAATGAGAAACATCTACCAAAGTTGCTATAGGAGAATAATGAAAATTACCAGAATCACCTAGTTCAATAGTAGAAGTACCCTCCCAAAGGGTCTTTTGTCTTCTAATAATTTTCTCTGGATCAACTTCAAGTGTCACTAAAGGAAGTTGTGGAGTAGATCTTGTGTGTCTGCCTCTGGAAGCCACAACTGAAACAATGGAGTCTCCAGGTGCACAGTTTCAATCTTTGATGTACTAAGTTCTAATGCATCTTTAGAACCAATAATCTTTGTCGTTCAATCCTAGGGAAAATATTCAATTCGTCCCTGGCAACAATGCTAGAAATTTTAGCACTATAAGTCACCTTCTGATTGCGGCAGAGGTAAGCCCAATACCCATCAATTTTTATGTCACAATGAATAAATTTAAAGGGGGTCTAATGGACGCATACTCAGGATTATATCGCTTTAACCCAGAAAGCTAGGCCGATATGCATAAGCAGATGAGGTCTTGATCTAACTTTGGTCAGTAAGTTGTAGTAATGGTGAGTAGGGGGAAGAACTTGAGGAGAATGAAGAGGTCTATTGTGTACATCTAGTCTTCCAACAACCTAAGGAGGAAAAACTCAGAAGACAAGATCCTCTTGGCTTAGAGTTTTAGGAAATTGAATGAAATTGTCACTGAACTGAAATCAAACATACATCACAATTTAGTAACAACAACTTGACTGGATCATCCATGCCCGAGTAATTCAGTGTTGGAGGGAGAAGACAACACAAGAGACTGAATTAAAACTGGTCGCGATGTCTCTATGATCAAACCTACATCACAAAAACATAACTACCCTCGAATGGATCATCCATGCCCGAGTGTTCTAACACAACTGTTATAGAGAGACGAAAGGAAACTGATTTACATTAAACAAGAAGTCTCAAATACAGATACATAACCAAAAGAACTAGATCTTCATTAAAACTTTACAATGCGGGAGGTTAGCTCAACCATTGACCATAAGAAAATATCAAAAATGACTATTTATACTCAAACCAACTTGCCACCACTAGGAGTGTGACCTGGCCATTAAAATCAAAGCTTTGCGTCTGCATCTTCTTCTATTATTCTACACATGTATCGTTCTATCAGACGCAAACTCACATTAGTATGGGCTTTGCAGGAAATTTTTCCCATAGGAGTACCATGGGCTGACGGCTCAGTCCCCTCGGCTAGACCTTCCATTTATGGAGGGAAACGAGGTTTCAACAACCACCCCCACTTTCATTAACTACTTTGATGGGGATTGGGATGAGGCCTGACACCGCTGAATGCTTCAGGCGATCCTCATGATTTCTTCGAGTCAATCCCAACATCTCGAAGCCACGCAGATCCTTTTTGCGACCAACACGGGTTCTTTCGGCCTTGACGTAGCTCTTTTCCATTGCTCCATGCAACCTCGGGCTATGACCATGGGCCTAACTCTTGGGCACTTCACGATTTCGCATTTCGTGAACCTGCGTCGCGCTCTACGCAAAAACCTTCGAGTCGCAAAATCGCGACTTCTTGGATCAGGTGCCACACACCCGTTTGAATTAGACGGCCCAGATAAATATCAACACTTTGACATTTCAAAATTTTGGGGCTTGGGAAAATTGCACGTCCCTCACTTGAGTTTTCCCGAAATGAATTTCTCTGCAGTTCAGATCTGATGCCACATGTCCTACTGGATTGAACGACTCCTACTGATTTTGGGTTTTTGGAGTTCATATCTTTGACGAACAACTTTAACAATGTTTTGAAATCTGGATTCCCGTGATTATTATTCACCGTTGATCTCTCATAATGAGATCTACGACCCAGGTTAAATCTTTTCCTGACCTTAGATCTCGGGCCTTTTCCCCGACATTAAACTTCGGGCAACTTTCAGATTCCAAATACCCGTGGACCGCCGGTCTAAACTCCACCTTGGATCCCAACTTCTGAAGACTGATCTTGCTCGCTTGCTTGATTCAAGTCCATATCAAACTGCTCTAAGTGATGCGCTTTGTGCTTATGGCTGCGGCCTGTGTAACTAAAATTCAGGTGTCTAGCCGAGGGCTCGAGAAAGCAAAAGGATCAGTGACAGAGGTAGAATGGGGAGTAATTAACCTCAGAGAAAAAAAAAAGCTTGGGGCCGAGACTTATCAGGTAGGACTACACAAAACAAAAGGTCACTCAAACGATCGAGGGAAAACACAGAGTAAACTACCAGTTGAAAAGGGAAAAACTTAAGATTTGGTCGGCGAAAAGGAGAAATACAGGGTAAAACTACTAACTTAGGTAGAAACCACAAACCCACAAGACTTTGACAAGTTTGTGTTAATACATGCTCAACATTTAATTGATGTGGATGGTGGTGCGCCTGCGCAGTGAGGGGGATTTAATGGTATGCTCAAGGTGAGAGCCAGGATATCTCAAGACTGGTACGAGGTGGATCAGGGTTGTCAAATCAATCTTTATGGCACTTCTCATCACCAATTGAAACACTATTTTGGAGGTAAGGAATGACTCCTATCATTCTGTTCCGGTGTGGATGTTGGTTTTCTCCTCCCCTCCTGGTATTCTTTCCCTTTGTTATTCTCCTACCCTTCAGATTGTCAATTATTATCCTACCATTACAATGCCGTGTGAGTGGGGAAAGCTGAAATGTGGATCGACATATTAGAACTTCATGGGTAGACAACGATGGTTGGGCCCTTCCTCTACTCCAATTCCGCCTCCCCTCTCTAACACAAGCCCTGTTGGTCAGTCCTTGGATAATTTACCTCACACTGACAAGAATTTGATGGAGGACGACAGATCCATGGTTTTCATTGAGGAAGAGTTCCCTTTTGTACCTCCACAAGCACCTCCATATTCTCTTCTTTTTTCATCCTTAGATTTAGAGGCTCCTCCCCGCAACTATGCTCGACAGACTCAAGACGTCGTCCTTGCTTCAATTATGGAGAACTGCCTGGTTGAGGAAGAGATTAATCCTTCTTTACATGATGATAGATTTCAGGTAGAATCTCAACAAGATATTGAGCCTCAACCCATTGCAACTTCAGTACTAGAGGTGCCCAACTTATGTCGCTTCTTAGAAGAGAACCTGCAACTCATCTTCGACATGAGAAGAGACGCCGCCAACTAGCTTCACTATCAGACTATCCTCTGTCGTTGCATGGATTTTATATTTGATTCTCTCTCAAGAAAGCCTATCAAACATAGATGCCTGACATGCTTCCAAGCATATGTGTTTTCTCTTGCATGGCCACCATATCCTAGTGGCGATGGCAATCGAGGTTCACCTAGTGTTTAATTTTTATTTTTGGCTGTCATATATCTATGTTTAGAATAGATACAGTTACAAATTTATCTAGGATAAGTTTTGTTTTTCAGTTTCTCTTAAACTTTAACACTGACATGAATGTTTTATCTAGACTGCCACCTGTTCTAGTTTCCATATGTATGGCAGAACATGTGTATAAACTTGCTCTTTGTACTAGTTTGTTGATTGATTAAGAAAATACAACTTTACTTACAAAAAAAAACATAATCAATGCCATGAAAACTTTTTGAGGATTTATGGAGATTGATGTCCATTCCGGTGGCCTTATTGTATAATTGCAAAATTTTCCTTCATATATATGCTTTCGTCCACAAAACCATTAGTGAAAATTAACACACCATCTACAAAAATTAGGAGAGTGAGATGTTCCCTTCCCCATATCTTAAATCCCTTAATATTACCCAACAATTTAGACCCCAAAATAACCTTGTTGATTCCATGTACAATCAGTAAGAATAAATAAAGAGAAAGTGGGAACCCTTGTGCAAGCCTCTAGAGGGTCTAAAGAATGGAAATGCTTCCCCATTGATGAGAAGAACACAATAAATTGTTGTGGCATGACCCATAGTCTAGTTAACAACACATAGACTAAACCCATTATGAATTAATATCAATCTAAGAGATATCCAACATGTCCTATCATATGCCTTAGAGAGGTCCAATTTCAACACCATGGTTGACTACTTATTCTTTTTAATGGAGTGTAGACCCTCCTGAGTATATTCCTATAGCTTCATGGATTTGTCTCCCTTCTAAAAACCTAAACTATTAAGGTGAGATAAACCATGACAAAAGTTTCTTCAATCCAATAACAGTAACCTTAGAAATGATCTTATAAATATAGTTGCAAAGGGAGATAGGTATAAATTCACCAAAAGTTCTAAGATTATTTACCTTAGGGATGAGTGCAACGAAGGTAGAGTTGAAAGAGACCAAAAACTTGTTTGAAAGTTTGAGTTCCTACACCTCTCTAAGTAGGTATTCTCCTAAGAGATAAAAAAAACCTATAAACGACTCTATGGACCAACCATTTGGTCTAGGGATTTTGTCCTTTTTAAAAGTAGATAAGACAATCAACAATTCATGTTGGGAAATTTCCTTGTATATTTCATTATTTTCCTCCTCTATCACCAACTTAGGAAACTAGGAGACCACGTTTATAATATCAACAACATTAGTAAATTTAGATTCATGATAAATTTTCCCAAAGTGCCTAACTCCTAGAGCAACCAAATACCTTAAACTTCTAACCTTCACACCTTCCTCATCCACCATTTTCCAAATATGGTTAATTCTATTTCAGTCATTAGCAAATTGGTGAAAAACATTGTCTTCTCATGACCAAGTTCCAACCAAGTAGCATTGCTATTCAGTTTCCATTCTACTTCCCTCTCTTCAAGAAGTTTCCTCTTTTAGCTTCCAAATTCTTGGGACTTGTTAGTTATTCCTCACTAAAAACCCAACCATAATTATTCTTTATCAGAGCTCCATTTATACCTTATATTCTTTAATATGTTTGTCCTTATTCTTATGCTTTTCCCCATCCCGAGCTACCTCCTTCTTCTTAATAACCTTCAATGATCAAGCAAATTTTTCATTAGTAGTCCCTCTACCTTCTCTATGATGGTATATCTAATTTTATTTCACTAACTCTTGAAAGTCTTCCTCCTTAAGCCAACTTGAATTAAAATTATAAGGAGCCCCAACCTGAAGATCATTACCCTAAAATTGAAGAAGAATAGGAATGTGATATGAGATCCTTCCCTCCTCAATCTAGGATCTATACCTATCAATCTGTAGAAACAGTGGAGCTAAAACTAAAAATCTGCCAAGTATTTTAGCCACAACATCCCTACTAGCTCTATTAACCCACCATGTTGGTTTTAGTATAGTAGGTTCAACATCAACCAATGCAACCACTACAATCTGGTGAAGGAAGTAATCTGCCAACCTATCCACTCTAGCTATTCCCCCCCATACCTCCAGTCTGTTCAAGGTAAGATTAAGGTCACCTCCCAAAATAACCCTTCCCTTATTAAAAACCTACATCTTGAAGATCCTATCCCACAATGATTTCTTGTTATCATATGGTCCATACACATTTAACACAACAATTGTCTAATTCAAACTCTTACTATAAAATTCAATGCATGGACCTGAAATCATAGCAAAAGAGTTGATTAGTTGTAAACTAGAGTTTCATCCAGTTATAATACCTCTTGGCAACCTAATAGAATCAATGATTGTAAATTACCAACCTTTAAAACATTTCCACAATTCATTAACTATCAAATGTCCACTACACATGGTTTCTTGCAAAATAATCACATTTGGCTTCTCAATCTAAAAAAATGTAGTTAGTGCTAGTCTTCTATGTTGACTACCCAATCCCCTAACATTTGCATATAGAATCTTCACGTCTCACCATTTTTTAAGGCTTGTTTTACTCTAAGAACCCTGGTAATGGGCCTTTGGCAACCCTGTTGTATCTCCTTAGTTGCTTTAATACAAGAATGAAATAAATATGATTTCCTACTTGCATATGAGAACCTATAATCTCTACAAAGATCGATTCCTATACCCTTGACAATAGTTCCACCATCTTCGCCTTCAATATTTTTAGACGACATATTTTAATGACCCTGACCTCTAAATCCAACAACACTATCTCGTAAACCGAGGCTTGAAGACACTTTATCCAAGCCCAGGGAGGAATCCTGCCTCGAAGTCGTGCACATAATGTTATAAAAAAAAGCGTCCCCAAATTAGCTTCTTCCCCAATGGCATCACTATGAGCCCTAGTCCCTGAGATTATTTTGATCGAAACCACTTTAGTCTCGGTTGGGGTTGGCTAGACTGCTGCCCTAGATAATATTTCATTAGGGACTGTATCATCACAATTTGCTAGAGACTTACCAATTTTCAATCGAGCTCGAGTGTAAGAAATTTGTACCTTCTCCACTTCCATAACCACATCACGGAATCAATTGTCAATGAGTCCAGCCTCATGATCTTAAGTAGGTATAACCACTATATCATTTTCCGATTTATAAGTTACACCGGTTCTCTAATTTTGATCACACAAAACCTGAGAATCCCCTTTCGACTTCCATCCTTCTATCTTCGTGATACCTAGACCATCCTCTACCATCAATTGGGATCCCCCTTCCAACATGATTCCTTTCTCAACCTCATTATTTGATTTACTTGACATATTCTCAGACCTAGAATCTTTCCTTTTCGCTCACACAAATTTTCTGAAGGGCATATGACAATCCTAAACAATATGATCGTATTGGTGGAATTGGATGCACCAGAAAGGAACATTAACATAGTCTAATATTTTTGAAAAATAACTCACCAAAGACAATCTCCAGACTCTCATAGAAACCATATCTTATTTAAATCTCCACCAATTCCCTTGCCATTAGTTTTCCTATTATCATTCTTGTAGATACGATGCAAACATATCGTTCATCCTTTGCGATTGGATAAAGAAAAGATGCCTTCCTCTAACCATAACTCCAATAGGAGTCCCAAAATTTTAACCCAAATAACAAAACGCATAAAAGCCTCCGACCATGGGTCAAATGATGGATTCCACGGGTTTAAATGTAATAATCCCAAACCCCAAAACCATCTACTACCCAAGATCATTACAACATTCATATCAAATCAAAACATGAACCATATCCATCCCTTTTGATAATATCTAAGATTGGACCATATCCGATCGTTCTCTTTCAATATCGTTGCATTGATTCATTCAAAGTTGTCTTTGACATCCGCGTGCCCCAAAAATTTCCAACTAGGGTTTGACTAGAGAATTCAACAAACCAACTCACCCGTATATCTTGACCAACCACCAAATGTAGACCTCTCTCCTTCTTCCTCATCACTTTCATTCTCATTTCTAGCTTAACATTGCCCTCAAGTATTGCTTCCTTTAAAAATTCACCATTATAGTCCACCAAGCACCCCAATTTGAGGTTTCCTCCAACATACCCACCACCAACCAAAAACCCTACGTGAACCACAACCACCTCACTAGCAAGTTTGTCCTCTTATCGACCAAAACCCTAGAAAGTCATGGAGACAAAACCTCCCTAGATCTGCACGAGTGAGTTTTCTTTAGAGACTGAGTAGTATAGGGTTTGTAATAACTACCAATAGGACCAACAATGGGATTCATATCCTTCCTTGATGTGAACTAATTGCTCGTACTCTCACGACCTTTGTCGAAATCAAATCTTTTGAGAGCAACCAGATGAGTTAACTTCAGTCCAAGTGAAAACCCATTTTGGATGTGAGCTAAAGGGTTTGACACCATCTATGGTAATCCCAACTTGTCTTCTAGGTGAATATACCTAGAGTCCCCAACTAGTACATCAACCTTTACACTTGATCTTGAATATTAAAAAATATTCAACCCCTCCATTCGATCTTTTGAATAGTAGAATAGTTGAAAACCTTCAACTTATTCTTTGAGGTCTACCATATACCTACCCCCATATCAATATCCCCAAAGTCGAATGTGAATTTGTCTCACAAATGGTGCACCAAAATTTATTACACTAACTTGTACATAATGTATACTATAAGATCGACAAATACCAAAATATTGCATCTGCTCAAAAATTACAATTTGAATTTGTGCAATTGGTATCGAAGGTTAGTGCAATCAAATACATGTAAATTCATCGCACTAGCGGTCGGATTGATAAAAAATAAAGCACCAAAGTTATTCTTAGTATTACTTACTGCCACTTTTTTACCTTGGAGATGTATATATTCAATTAGAAATTTCAATCAACTTCACACATTGTTTAAATCCAATCATAATCAATTTCATGTTGTACTCTATGTATTGCATACACTTTTAAGGATTATTATTACATATTAAACCTTTCACTCTCTAGAGAAACCATAAGCTATCATGGTAGGAGTTTCTTAAAAATATCAATAAGCATCGAACTCTAGATCCTTAAATATTACCAATACCAATAAGAATTGAACTCTAGATGTAAGTTGAAAAAATTGAAGCCCATTCAATCCATCAAAGCGTGTTTGAAGCTTAGGTAATCCCCTTCATAACACACATAATAGTACAAAACTCCTCAACTACATCCTCTTGTCCTCACCAACAACCTATGGATAGTCTTTTGCATATTTGATTGCTCAAATGAGATAGTTCCTTACATTCGATAACATAAATTATCATATTGTTTATCCTCAATGGTTAGCTCAAGTGGTCATGAGCCAAATATGAGATATATCCTTGGAATTTAGGGAGGTAATGAGTTCGACTATGTTTATCGCCTTGGGATTAGGCTCCGTAATCAAGGCTGACAATTTACCCCGTTTACCATCCATGGATCATGGGGATGTATTTAGAGGGTTTTCCACTAGGTGTTTTCCTTGGAAAAAGATAATATCACATTGTCTAGTCTTATTGGATTCATGTGTGCAAATATCTCTCATGATGGATCCTCACAAGTCACCTAGGTCCACTGGTAGTTGTTAAAAGAGTGGTAGACACCCTTATGATGCATCTACTCCACATAGTCCACCAATGCATGGTAATTGATTTTAAATTGCTCAAATCTTTTTTCATCAAGCATATTCGAATTATACGACGTTGGTTAAATCATGTGCACAATATTATATCTAACTATATTAATTTATGACAATGTTAAATTTAATCGATGCTAATCATTCTACAACTACACACACTCATCATCTACACCTTTCGTAGTTGTTGTAGTAGCCTACCCCACCTATTTCCCCACAAATTTAGATGATATGCTTAGATACATTTAACTATACCCATTTAAATATATATTCATGTGTGGACATTTGTATCTTTAACATATATATGCTAGATGATTGTATGTTATATTTGATTTTATTTTGGTGATAACGAACAATTCATTTTTGTGCACATTTAGTGTCCTATTCGTCCACAACACATAACACTACTATGCGACCCACTGACATGCCCAATTTAGGTAAAATCAAATCGAAAGTTTATTTTTGAAATGTGAAAACTTTATGTTTTCTTCACATGTGGGATTGACTTTTTGTTAATATGGTACATGGGCTAGTACAATGATTCCTCAGATACATGAGAATGTTTTTCATTTGCAAGGCACCAAGGATAAGGCCAATATACTTCCAAGCAATTTAATTCATGATGTCCATTGGTTGAACATGTTTGTAGACTAAATTTTAATTGTATCTAAATTTTCAACATTAAATACACTTTAACTCATGTTTATATTTATCATATGTGTTGTAGGGTAAATGAACCTTGCAAGACTTACCTCCCTTAGGTTCTTCCTAGAACTAAGACAAAATAAAGATGCAAGAAATATATTTTCCTAGATTTGAATTATACATGAAAATAATCTACGAGTTGATGGAATGAAAGGTTCACTCGGTGATCTGACGATTTTCCCTGTAAGCTCCTTAGCTGTTAGCTTTCTCGAAGATGCCCTTCGCTCTTGTCAACACAGATCTACACACAAAGAGACACAAAGAAACCTTTCACAAGATCAAACGAATCATGTATAAATGGATAATAAACCTAGTGACATAACATAATAATATCAATTCCATACAATTATTATAACAATTACATACAATCAAGCAAGGAGGAAAATCTTGTACATATTCTATTAATGGACAAATGGTTTACAACTTACAATCAAGGAAGTTGATGTAGTCCTTTCCCAAGCTCTATAATCAAACTACC
The DNA here is from genome assembly GCA_010110895.2 of Picea sitchensis. Taxonomy (NCBI): domain Eukaryota; kingdom Viridiplantae; phylum Streptophyta; class Pinopsida; order Pinales; family Pinaceae; genus Picea; species Picea sitchensis. The sequence continues at coordinate 148,080 of SNQJ01S0006931.1, read as the reverse complement.
AGAAAATTTTTTCTTTCTCCTTTCTCTCCCCTTTTCCCATGAGAAACCCTCAATATATAGGATAATAGATATAAGATCAAACGTTAATCTAGATAGGATCTAGATGCCCAAGATAACAAGCTTATTGAGGTCGAACCATGAAAAATCTGAGGTTTAATCTCATCTCATAGAAACTGATCCTAAATAGGGAGTAACAAACCCGATCGCGCCCTGCATTCTTATAGGGAGAGACCGATCACCCTTTGAAAGAGGACAAGGAGCGACCACCAATTTTGGTCACAGGATGTAAAGGGACAACCGACAACTAGGAAAAAAGGGACTGTAAAGTTAGGGGAAAAGTGGTATAATTTAGTGTTTCAGACTACTAACCTCTAGATGATTCCCATCAGGTGATCATGTGGCAAATAACTGTATAACAGATGCCCCCTAAAGTGTGAGGTAAAAAGAGGTGTCTGATGGCCGAAATGCTTTACAAAGAAAATCACAGAGCTTTGGGCGAAGGAACCTGGAAAGAAACCATCATTAGTACGACATAATAATAACATCCTTGAGGCGATCATACCCATGCTCAGTAAAAAAAACTAAACATAGCCACCAAAATAGTACACTACGGATCCATGCATGACATAAACAATTAGATCATGGCCATGAAAGAATACACTATGGATCCATGTCACAAGTGAAAACATAGCCACGACCAAATACAAATGTGGATCTATGTCACGGTATACAAATCAGTGAGAGGACCCAATGCCTGAGTGATCTCTGAAGTACTCATGACTAAGTCCATCACAACTTGGGAGGGAATTCCATCAAGGAATGTGGTGGTGCTGACTAAAGGTCTTCATCCCAAATACCAATGGTAAGAATCTCCAACATGGGAATAAATGAGTTGAGGTCGAGCATGGTAGAAACCGTCTAATTATCGATCATTGATGTATACTATTAACAGACATGAGGGAACCCACCGATGATGATGATGGACCCTAAGATACCAAGTACAATCTAGCGGGTGTGAATAAATGAGTTGAATTCAAACACTCATAGATTCATTCAAAAATAGCCAATGATGTAAACCCACTACTAAAATGCAAGGGAATCTATGACTGATATTTGCAAATCCCAGGGTACTAACTAGTTTCTAGATTTCAAACCTGGATAATGATTTGGAGTCGACAATATGGAATCTGTTGAAGGAGGGCCTTGATGTATCCCCCATCAATCGACATGAAATATATAAAGGTAGATGGTGTGAAGAGTGTAATAGTAGAGCACAACTGACAAAGGGATGGCCAAAATAATTGGGCTAATGGACTAAAAATGGTCGACACATGCTAACTTCCCTTGAAAATATCAACATGACAAATGACTTGACTTGGAAGCATTGAATCGATAAGGACCAAAACACGCACCATGGATGACTATAAGAGTAACCAGTCCGTAGAGTCCAAGAACTCATGGAGATGGTAATGACTGAGAGATAATGGATAACCCAACTGTTGTACATGAACGCAAAATAGGTGCATTGTTCAAGGGCAAATCGATGGACAACAACCATTTGTGAAGATGATGAGACGTAAAACCCCCCACTATTTTTCTTTATTTCATGTTTGAAATAAGTGTGAAAGTAAGTAAAAGTGTGCTCGATATTCTCACCCGTGGATTCAATTCTCGAGTCGGGGGTGGATAATGGTGCTTGACAATATTTTCAATATTTAAGGAGTCTAGAAAGATCCGAAAGAAAATTCCATATACAATCTCATCGATTTAATGAGCCCAAGAAATGAAATTCCCATGTTTCATTTCATATTTAGAGAGTTTGAAAGGACAAAGAAGATTCTAAGGGTATGCTTTTTCATAAATTTAGTCTCTCGAGCCCGAAAAAGGATAAAACAATACAAGGGAGAACTCTTCTAGCCAATGTTGACTAGAGTATTCCTTTTTCGTAATTAGTTCATCCAGTCTAAAAAATGAGTAAACTTACACCGAATAGATGTCCTTTCAAATATGTTTAACAAGTGTGAAAGGAAACAAGCTCGCTCGACAATCTTTTCATGTTTAGAGAGTCTGAAAAGATCTTAAAGAAGACTCCAAAGAGTTCCTTTTTCATATAGTTTTTACGAGCCTGAAAAAGTGATAAAAGTATACTTGGTAACTTATTCTCATGTATTTTCTAGCAAGAGAAATAACAAAGACTAAGCTCGAAGTGTCTGCTTCATTTTTTAACGAGCTTGAAATAGAGAATGAAGCTATGCTCGTAGTGTCTGCTTCATTTTTACACAATCTTGAAACATAGAATGAAACTATGCTTGGCGTTGGTTTCATTTTACATGAGCTTGAAATTAGAAAATAAACTATGCTTGGGGTAGGTTTCATTTTTACACAAGCTTGAAACAAAGAAAAACTATGCTTCAGATTGGTTTCATTTTTATGAGAGCTTGAAACTACAAAATAAACTATGTTCAAGGTTGGTTTCATTTTTAAACGAGCTTGAAATTGAGAATGAAATTGTTCTAGGGTGATACCCATCAACATATTTTCTTCCCAACATGATGACCATAGGTTGGTACTCTACCCCCAACATGAGCAGTAGAAGCTAGCAACTTAACTACAACATGATGTCCAGAGGCTAGAGACATGCCCCCCAATATTTGTTTCGTCCACTAACTCTTCTTCTGCACCTGATTAGACTCCTGGATACTAATAAGAATAGGTTCACCAAATATGGAGGAAGAAAGACAATCAATTGACACAAGTAGAGGAAATGAAGGTTCAAGTACTGGATCTAGTATAAGACTCAACTCAATTGGAGGGGGGTCCGTTTCATTTTTTAACAAGCTTGACACAAACAATGAACTATGCTCATGGGTCTCTGTTTCATTTTTTAAAGAGATTGACACAGAAAATGAACTATGCTCATAGCCTTCTGTTTCATTTTTTAACGATATTTACATAGGAAAAGAACTATGCTCAAAACACTTGACCATGGCTTCCAACAGGTCTTCATCAGACGAAATAACAATGCTCTGGAAGGGATGCATGTCAATGGACTCAATAGGGGTAATGCATGGAAGATCAGGCTCCAAATCCCTTATTGAGTGGTTCATCATGTAAACCACCAGAACTAAATCCAAAGTGTAAGTTTTAAACCTGTAAAGTAAAGCAATTCATATAGATTCTTAAGTAAAACAAAATTTAATCAATGGCTCATACACATAGTACACAAAGATTTTATAACGGAAACCCTATATCGAGAAAACCTTTCTTATATTCAATATCAAATTTTACCATTCACCATACAATATATACAATGATTTTAGGTATTTCATAGATCCTAATCCCTTAATCCAGGATTAATTTAGTAAACCGCTAAAAATAGCAAAATTCGCAAAAAATAGCAAAAACCGCCCAAAAAAATAAATTCGGGGCGCTGCCCCGAACACTGCGTGTAACCAGGGGGGGCATTCCTACCCCCCCTGGGATCCCCCTAGTAAAGAACCCGATGCACACGACACAATGACAAATACTAGAGGGATCGTCATACGCAGTTGTCGAACCTCACACGCCCACACATACACATGCAAAGAATATAACACATACCCAACATTCTCCCACTTGTTGTTTTCTTTGCATCCAGGGGTCCAGGGGATTATATAGTCAACAATCCAGGGAAACAATGCCCATTGTTACTCTACACCAGGAGAACTTTTATGTGCTCACAGACTTTGTTAATGAATCTGGAACATTCTTCAAAGTGTCAACCTTTTCCAGCAACACCTTCTTTTCCTCAACCATGTCTCTCACAATGCGATATTGAACATCAATATGCTTTGTCTTCGAATGATAAGCTGGGTTCATTGCCAGGAAGATTGCACTCTCACTGTCACAATCTAATCTCACTGCTTGTTGTACCGACCCAATATCTGAACACAATCTTTGTAACCATATTGCTTCCTTGCTTGCATGAGTGGATGCCATGTATTCAACTTCTGTAGTTGAGAGTGCCACTATAGTTTGTCTTTTGCTCATCCAACTGATTTCTCCTCCAAATAGGTTAAACACATACCCACTTGTAGATCTTCTGTGATCCAGATCTTCAACCCAATCTGCATCAACAAAGCCATGTGTGTGTTGGTTGTCGAGCCTGATTATCTTCCTGATTCAGAGGTCCTTGCTTTCAGCCGTGTTTATAACCCATGAAGTATTTACACCCCAGAAGTATGTACACTCTTCCACGCGGGGGAGTGCAGAGGGGGGGATA
>SNQJ01S0006931.1:112176-140937 GCA_010110895.2 Picea sitchensis | reverse complement strand
AGTAGGCTGTGTACTAGGATCCACAATGATCCATTGTTCTTTGTCTACAAGAAGGTCCTCCATCTTGAGCTTCCATAGCTCAAAGTTTTTACCGTTGAACTTCTCTATCTCGATTCTAGATGAGCTCGCCATTCCTCTTTCTATACACGAATCTCCACTGCAAAAGCTCCCACTAAACCCAGGTTTATCATAGACCCAAGATAAACTTGATCTATCAAGACTAAGCCAAACCCTCAACAAGAAAGTCATCCCTTTGAAGACAAAAACGAGCTCTAATACCACATGTAAGTTTTAAACCTGTGAAGTAAAGCAATGCGTATAGATTCTTAAGCAAAACAGAATTTAATCAATGGCTCATACACAAAGTACATAGAGATTTTATACCGGAAACCATCAACCGGGAAAATCTTTCTTATATTCATTATATCGAATTTCACCATTCACCATACAATATATACAATGTTTTTAGGTATTCCGTAGATACCAAAACCCTAATCCCTTAATATGAGATTAATTTAGAAAACCGCTAAAAATAGAAAAATCTCTCAGACGCAGTTGTCATATCTGACGCGCCCACACACACACATGCAAAGAATATAACACATACCCAACAAAGGAGAGACCATCGATTTTGGTCATAGGCTGTAAAGGGACAACCAACGACCAGGGAAAAAAAGACTATAAACTCAGGGGAAAAGTGGTATAATTGGTATAATTCAGTGTTTCAGACTACTAATCTCTAGATGATGCCCATTAGGTGATCAAGTGGCAAATAACTGTATAACAACTTTCCCATTGCAAATTAGAATTGATTGAATAATATTTACAAAGGAATAATTCATACTTGTGAATATAAACGTGGTTGCGTAAATGTAATGTAACAAAGAAGGATTAAATGTCTATGTACAAAACTAAGAATGAGGACAAGGTGAGAATTTAGGGTTGAATATCAATGAAGATATTATGTGAGATGATTATGGGGATGGTTGAACTAAATATATAATTATGACATAGTTTTTATGTCCACCTATTGTAATATCATGCGACCTATTGTACAATAGAAGATAATTATGGAGATGTTTGAACTAAATATATAATTATGATATAGTTGTTATGGCCACATATTGTAATATCAATGGACCTATAGTACAATAGAAAACCACACAAGAATGGTACGATAGAATAGAATTTCCCATACGAGGGTTTCTTGAGTGTAAACTCCCAGTGTCACTTGTTTGATATATGTTTTAATGTATTTGCTGCTAAACAAAAAAATCGACATTTGGTATCAAAGCTAGTGAAGGCTTAGCAGCTTGTGAAGCCGAGACACTAATGAAAAATTTCTTATTGCGTGGAAAAGAGGTGGATGTTGTTTGTGTACGAGGTCAACTAGTTCCAAAATGACATAGAATTTGGTCATAGTTAGAGATGTATTCTTTAAATATATAAATCAAAATTGAGCATTGGTATTGATAGATGATGTGATTCCACTCACAGCAAAAAAAAGCAATAATCGCTTGAAGAAATATGTCAATAGTAACACAATTAAATGTTTTAAACATCCGATGAATATTAATTATGAACATGTAAATGACGACTAATAGAGATGGCATTTAGAGGTTTCTTCCCACATGGAACTAATCAAATGTAGTAGATGAACAAGAATAATCTAGATTGAAGGTTACTATTTCAAAAGAGCGTCCAATGTTGTGTATGAATGGAATGTTAAGCCACCTATTAGATCTACCTAAATGGCATTGATGATGTGATAACTTCGATATCAATTGTGATGATTTGATGTAGATATGTTCATACTTGTCCTTTGAGAAATTGTGCTTGTTCTCAATCTAATAAGTAGAGACATGTATGTAGAAAAACACTCGAAAAATCATGGGGCATGACTCACCCTTCTCATTATTAAATAGATGCTCTACAATAAAGATTTGACTAATAAACCTAGAGCTTTGATATGGTAAAAATCTAACAACTGACTAAGAACTTTCCATAAATAGAAAATACCACATCAACTAATCACCCAACTAACTAATCTATGCATACTCAGTCAACACGAGAGATTATATGCTTTAACACACCCCCATAATCTCAAATGTTACATCCTTCAACACTGACCATGCCTAAGTGTTGTCTCTGAAACCCAAAAACAATTATTCCGAATGGTTTGGTGAAGATATATGCTAGTTGATCTCTAGATCCACAAAAATGAATAGAAATGTCACCATTGTTGATAAGCTCACGAATGAAGTGATAGTGAGTGTCAATGTGTTTTGTTTTCCAGTGAAACACATGGTTTTTGGACAATACAATTGTTGAACTATTGTCACAAAAAATAGAAGTTGAATCCTTCTCCACATACACAATATCTTTCAAGAATATTATTAGCCATATTGCATGGCATGATGTTGTAGTAGCTTCTACATATTATGCTTCTACAGAAGATATTGATATAGATGCTTCTTAGAATCCCATGAGATCAAATTTGTGTCTAAATGAAAAGCATATCCTGAGGTGATTTTCCTATCATCAATGCTACCGACAAAGTCACTCTCTCTGTATCCTGTAAGTATGTTGTCTTCATAAGTTGTGTACTACAATCCATAATCAACTGTACTTGCAATATACCTTAAAATTATTTTTCCAACTTTCCAGTGAGAGTCCTTGGGAGACTCCATAAATATGGAAATGAAACTAATTGCATACATAACATCATGTCTAGTTGTAATAAGATACAAGAGGCTGCCTAAAAGCCTCTTATATAGTGTTGAATAAACTGCTGGTCCATCATCTTGCTTTCTTAATTTTGTTCCTGTTGCAATAGATGTTTCTATTGGTTTGCATTCACTATAAGAAGAACACCTTCTAGCAGATGTTTTTAGTGATACAAAATTTGGCAAAATTTTCAAAAAAACCTCTCCTAGAACCTTCTCGATTGGATACAAAGGTTTTAGTAGATATTCCATATAACTAAAAAAAATTGGGCGGGTGGAGGTTGCAACAAAGGTTTATTTTATTTTATTTTATTTTATCCGGTGTTGTTCATGTTGAAACATACCGGTGCGTTATTGACAAACATGTACCGACACCTTAATATACTAAAACACATTGGTGCATCAATATAATACAAATGCCTTAGACCTTAATATAATAAAAAACACCCTAGTGCATTTATAACTATTGCGCACCGGTTCCACCTTTTTTGTCGTATGCAGAGCACATATGCTCATATAATTTCTATGCATTGGTTTGACCTTGTATTCGTATGAAGCACCGATGAATTTTAGGATTTTTCCACCCTGATGCATTTAAGTTATCGTTATCCCTAGCGTGATCAAGCTATCCTGAGACCCGATGTGATTAATATATCATGCGCCTCAGTGCTTGTGTAATTAGTATGTACCAGCATCTGTTTTACCATGTGTATCGAAGGGTAGTGAAATTTCAAATATTCGAGGTGAGATGTTGGTGCTATTTTTTTTAGTATGCATCGATGCGTATATTATAGTAAAAGAACCGGTGCATATATTATAGTAAAAGAACTGATGTGTAAATAATATTTAGATTCTGGGTGTGTATAATAATGACAATGCACCGATACAAAAATTAATTTCAGAGCCCAGATGTATATTTCAAACGTGAGCACCATACAATTTTGAAATGATAAATATTATTATACGTTATATCATTTACAGAACAATGCGCTTTCTCAATAGTATGTATCGATGCATTATTATAACTAATATGCACTGGTGCGTATGATGCCCCAAAACACACTAGCATCTATATTGTGGCATGCACTGCTGGTGAGTTCAAAATAATATAGTGCACTAATATGTATATATTTTAATTCATTGTTTTTTACAAATTTTCAATTAATAATTTCAAAATCAAACATTTTTTTTATAATAATTATGTTTTATATTTTTGTTATTGCATTTCGATATAATGATTGCATTAATGTGTTATCCAACCAATTAAATGTCTGTTATTTGTAACAATGTAAATCATCTACATATTAATTATTCAACAATGCAACATTTTACAACACTTGACAATGCAATGAAATAAGAAACCCATTTTATTATATATGAATAAGAGACCCATTGTCATACAAAAATGGACAACGTAAAGGTTCAATACAATAATCAAATTGCAACGAATTTGTTATTGTTACACTTATTGGTAACATGTCCTCATGCAATTGGGACAATATGTCGAGTACATTAAACAAAATCGTTGATTTTTAGAGACAAATATTCCAAAACATACAATTTGCAGTAACATTCAATTATATTGATTTCCATTCATCAGTTGAACTTTTGACATTGCTCGAGTTGCATGCATGCCTCATTTATTCATCATTTGTAGGTGATATTATACTTTGGTTTTTAAAATAATTTTTTCTTGACCGACTTGTTTTTTATGTTCCACCCTTTCATCTTCCATCTACAAACATATAAATAAACTGTAATAAGCATATCTACATTTATATATATAGTAGAATATACTTGGTTGCGTAAATAAAAAAACATACCTTAGCACCAAGTCTTTCATAAAAAATACACATTCTTTCGTAGCCATGCTTCATGAATTCTCTCAAAATCTCCTTTGTTGGATACATTCCATACTTTGTTTCCTGCATGTTTGATATGACATCACAAAGCATAGTCGATATAATCAATATAAAGTTTTCTTGATTTTTCATTAATTATAAAACAAGGGAAATTAAACAACATAACTACCTACAAATTGTTCAATTAAACTTCCATTCTTCAACATATGAAAACAATCCATACTTAACCCAATGTCCATCAATTCATGTGTTGGCTCATCTTTGTATGTTAACACCTAGTAGAAGACATCCATGGACAAGTGTAAATTAATTATTTAAATATAAAGATCACAACAAACATGAAATCTTAAGAAAGACCGAAAATGTAAATACTCACAAAGTTTGCGATCAACCCTTTTATTCCTTGTCATCCTGTCTTATGTGTTGAATGGATTGTATTTGTTTTTCTTTTCTGCAACAAAACAATTGAGAATTAGTATTTCATGCGATAATTAAATTTGATGTACATAAAAGAATAAATAAATGATTACATACCTCTGATGCACATTGTAGTTGGGATGGATCCTCTTGTGACACAATTATGTTCATTTCTTTTAATATCTTCTTCTACACTTTTTTAGACATCCCTACCGACATGTTTTGGTTTTTCCCTTGTTTTTCCCTTGGAACGTTCAATAATCCTTGGAAAAAAAAAAGATATAAAAATTATTAATATGTTTTAAAAAAAAAAGATCCTAGTTCGTATATTAAGCTAATTCGTATTGGGGCGTCATCAATATTTGTAGACACCATCGCGTCAAACTTACACATATGCACTGGTGTGTCAATCCTACATATACACATCGGTACAATATAATAGTGCCATTGCGAAATTGAAAATGTTTTACAAATTTTTGTATTCATCAAGTGCTTCATGAATTAAGAAAAACACGACTTATTAAGTGCTGTCTATTATGCACAGTTGAGCAGTGAACACAATATTTAATAAATGGTGATTTCCATATAAAAACAATAATTTTTCAATTTTGAACTTAATGATGCGCTTTGTAAACAATGTGCCCTGGTGCGTATTTAGGTAAAATGGGCACTATTGACCGCGAAAAGGATTTTTTAATAAGATTTCAAATTGAATTAAAGAGGTGTTGTTTACAAACAAATAAGTGTTGATGCACTTACTATGTACAGAGTGCACCGGTCACCGCGAAGACATTTAAAAAAAAACCTGACAACGATAAGATGTTTTGGGATCCAATACAATGAGTGGTTTCATTGCAACGGATAAAAAACACCCATTTGTAAATAAACAAACCCTATAAAGAAATTGTGCTTAAAAAAATTATTCTTGTGAAAAATAGAAGGAGAAAGCAAAAAAACAATGAGGAAATTACGGCTTCCAATACTAAAGGTAACTATGAAACCTTTTTTTGTTTGTTTGAGAATGCACTGAAAATTGTTTGAATCAAATAGGAGAATGATCTTGAGATGATTAATAGAATGAAATCTATACCTGAAATTTCTCCTCTGCAGACTTCTATGTGATCTACAATAATCCCCCTCGAATTTGCTCTTAAAAAAAAATCACTCACTCTGAAATCTTTGTTGCACAAACATCCTTTCTAAAATTTGGCAAACAAATAAAATAATGAATATGGTTTTCCTTTATAAATAAAAAAACTCAAATCCCTGCTCATTTTTTAGTTCTATATTTTGTCACATTTATGATAAACACATGCACTATTTTTTTTTCAAAAGTTACATTTTCGGTGCGCTCTATCGTGCGTAGCGCACCAGTGTGGTTGGTACGTATAGCACACCAATTTATTTTAGTAATAATTTTCAAAGTATTGATAGTAAGCGCCCGCTATTTTTCTAACTTGCTTTAGTTGGTGCACTATACAATTAGAAACCTACCAGGGGTGATTTTAAGAACCCCCCTAAATTTATATGTATAATAAATGGGCGAATCCCCATGATACATAGGAAAAATTGAAGGCTATTTTATCAATAATATAATATGTATATGTAATTTTTTGGGGAATCTTTAAGTCAATTATATATTCCTATAAAATCTTGGCGAATATTTCACTCAATTATAAAATTTTGAAAAATCCTAGAGAATTTTTCACCGAGTTATTAAATCTTGTAAAATCTTGTCGAATCTTTTACTAAAATATAAATAATTATGAAGTCTTGGTGAATTTTTTAATAAAGTATAAATCCATATATAATAATAGTAAAATATATTCATTAAATTGTAATATGGCCACCAAATCATAGGACATGACATATGTAGTCAATATAAAAAAAATACGAGTACTAGGAAATTAAATATGTATGGTTCCTCCACTCGCCTCAAGTTTTCCCTTACTTATTAAACATTTATTATATTCATTTGCATATTTGACATGTCAACATTCCTCATAAGATTTCCATATGATAATAGATTTCTCCTTGCCATCTACAATTTTCTTTTCATGCACATTTCTCACATGCTTCTCTACTGTAATTAACTTCATCTGAAATCTCAATGGCTTGCCATTTTTCCAACTACATATATTGCATCTAACTTCTCATGAATTCTCTTTTTCATTTGTTGGAGGTATTGGTTCAATAAATGAAATTTGAGACTCATTTTGGTTGGAATAGCCTCCTTATGTTCCATTGGCCTTTTTGTTTTTTTCAACGAATTGATTGTGTTCTCTTCCAATGAAAAACTTTCGACATTTTTACTATCAATTTCTAGTGAAAATGTATTTATCTCACTTTGATCACCAGAGAAACCTATTCCCTCATCTATTATTTGGATATTAGATGCATTCTCACGTGATTTGACATCTCTTTCAATGATAGGTTGCTAAAAAAAACTCAAAGCATGAAGAGAATGTGGATCCTTGGATTGAGGTCTTTGAATATATGATGATAGATCATCTTGCCTTTATGTTTTCTTTCCACAATCAATGTTTGACATCTCATTGAATATTCCACAATTGAAATTTTAAATTGAACTAGAAACCAAAAGTGAAACCTACATGAGAAGTAATATAAAATTAGTAAAATTTCTACCAAGTATAGAATCTCTATATGTATTTATATTTATACACTTATTTGAAACACAATATAAGAATATATCCATGATGGGTTCACAACAATAGTTTTTCAATTAAAAAAAAATAACACCTCTTTTTCCTCTTAGAGGAAAAATATACCACTCAAATTACATGTTTTATTTCATTTCTTTTATTGGGATAATGTGCAAACAATATCTTACGGTCTTTCTAAATTTTGTCTCTTGCTTTTCAATTCAATGGACCCTTATTTTCTTATTTTATAATTTAGACAATGGGAACTATATCCGTACCAAAGTGGTTAATGTCATTTTGGTAGAAGAATACTATGTTATATTTCCTCCACTTGAGGATTGTAGAGATCGTGATGAGAATGGAAACTTGTTTCCATTCACAATTAGGGTTGACTCTCTATATGGGGTTCCCTGGTTGAAATATGATATCTATTTGTATGTTAGTTAGCATTAAATTTCTTAGTAAGAAATTAAAGGATGAATAACTTTGGGGAGTTTTTGTAATCTTCCCTTAAGTCATTAGTAATTACAAATTCCATGTCCTTTTGGAAAGGGTAACCAAATTTTGGAAAATTGTGAGCTTTTTTTAAGATTATATCATATCAAATTGAAGAGCTTTTAAAAAGATTATATCATATAGTTATTACAAATTCCATGTCCTTTTGGAAAGGGTAACCAAATTTTGTAAAATTGTGAGCTTTTTTTAAAGATTATATCATATCAAATTGAACTGTGAAATGAAATATCTAGGTTTCAGTGCATTTTTTGCATTTGAGTTGCAATGTTAGCTTTATTTATTCTTGTTGTTTAAATCCTAAAGTATTGATTGAGTAAGCACGGGGGTAATGAATTTAGTTAAACACTTAGCAATCTAGGTGTTATAGAATTGGGCTTAGAAAGAAATATTTCATAAAGGAAGTTGAGAATAAAGGAGCCAATAAGTAATGATATTGCCATGAATAACTTCCTATGCAAATTAAATCATTCATTGCTAGAAAACCATTCCAATGTTAGTCACATAAAATTTAATGAAACATAAGAATAAAAATTTGAACATGAAATGGTTGGCATAAGGATAATAAGTGTGGTGATTTAGTCACTCATTGCCGGAAAACCATTTCAATGTTATGCGCATAAAATGTAATGGAACATAAGCATAAATTTGAAGATGAAATGGTTGGCATGAGGATCATAAGTGTTATAAGAAATTATAATTTATCATTTAACAAAATAATAATTTCATTTGAAGTGAAGGAAAGAAAATGTATACATTCATGAAGATAATATTTCTATATTGAAATATACATTTTTTAAGAAAACTAGCAACTTGATTATATCTTAAAGAAAAACATAATTCCTAAATAAAAATTCCAAAAGAGAAGATACTTATTGCATGTAAAAACATAGTTATAATATAATCATGATTTGCTCAATATCCATGCCACTATTAACAACACAAAATGTAGTGGAAGAAAATGAAAAATCTACCACTCAAATTACATGTATTTCATTTCTTCTATTGAGATCATGTGCATAATTATTTTTGTCTTGTAGGTCACATATGAGCTAGAAACCAAATTGGTGTATGAGACTGAGCTAGATGCCAATAACAAGGTCGATATGATGCCAAAATAGTGTATTAATATGTTTTTAAAATAAATTATAATACATTAATTTCCAGAGTAATTTTACAACAATTAGGTAACTTGTTGAATACCTTGGTTAGGACCCATATTCAGTGCTAATTGTTCTTCAGTTTTGAATATTGACTAGTCATATTCTACTAAAGTGTAGTTGAACCAAAAACCTTGAGTCTAAAACTTGCCAAAAGTGTCTTATTATTTGATCAATTTGCTCTTAAAGTCTCTTGCTATTGATCAAATTTCTCTTTTGAGTTTCTAAACTTTTGCCAATTTTTGGCAAGTCATGTCCAGTCCAGGTCAAACTATAGTGGTAATTAGATATTCCCCTCCACGTTTCTTTTGAACGCTGTTTATGAAATTTCACTGCTAAGCTGATATATTTTCAAATTACTTATTTACTTTAATTTGTTGGACCTACTATAAGTATTATTGTAAAGACACCATCATTGAATTCTTCAAGGATAAATGCAAGATAAAATTTTAGTTTAGTTTTTAGTGTGAGCTTCAAAAGATGATGTGTAGATATAAGGAAGAAGTTTGTATCTCAGATCTAACACATTCTTTGCAAACATTGTGACTGAATCCCATAAGTAAATCTCTTTGCACTTTGATCCCTTTATCGAGTGATATCTAACAAAAGGATAAAATGAACCTAGTTAAATCCACCTATCACAAAGCTCTTCAGTTGTGTCATGTGCAAATCCACAAATATCATCAACTACCATTGGGACTCCAAGCAATCTAAAGCTCATCATTGTAGGTAATAATTACCAGAGATCATCCCATGTTGCAACATTGTCTCATGTCCAATGCGCATCATGGGCCCCTGATCCAAGAAAGGTAGAATAGGTTAGTATGAATGGCCTCTTCTTTAGTGACGATTTCAATGTTGTGTTTGTCATGATAGCTTCTAATAGCCCATATAGATTATGAACATTGTACTCCAAGATATCATCATGGTGAATTGCACTAGCAACAATGGTTTTGATACCCAATGGTATTTTTATTCTAGAAGCATTGATTTTGTAAGGGGGATCATCCCATCCGACGATGTTTTCATTGCTACAAACTAAGCAACAATCTGTCTATGCATGGAAATCCCCTTCCTTTGGCAAGGAACATTTGGTACCACTATATAAGTTGGAAACTTCATTCATATCAAGTTAAAGGCCATCGAATGCAATTGTCTCATGAAACTCAGAGATTTATGTTGTCCAAAACAACTATGTATTGGGATTGAGAAAATATGGAAAATATATTGGGCTTGGTCACACTTGTGCCAGATATGGCACACCTCCTCATTTAACAAAAATGTCATCTTGTATCCCTCTCTGAAAAGTCTTGTATGTTTCATTTAAGCTTATTCCTATACAATTAAACAAATGATTTGTATGTTCAGAATATACTAATATGACTCAGTTTACTTCTTATTCCTTTCTCTATGTTATTTTTCTCCAATTCTATGACAAAAATGAATTTGGTTTAGTTATTATTCCTTTCTCTATGATTTTTTTCTCCAATTCTGTGACAATAATGAATTGAGCCCTACCTAGGTCAATAATGAGAACATATTTATACCCATTAGCATGGATTTGTTCAACAAACTTTTGCATTTCCATCTCAGGAAATTCACAGGATCTAGAGTAAAATACTTGAAGTCATCCATATAATCAATGTCTATCCAAATCATTTTTAGAGTTATTTTCAGTGTTGTATATCCATCTACAATTGATTCAATGACCAAAATGTGTAATCCAATCCAATTATATAAATTAACAAGACTGCAAATACAAAGTCATATCCTGACTTGTTTATGAAAACTATTTCAGAAGTTCAGGTAAAGAGCTCGAAGGATAGCCCCCGGGGGGGGTAGCTCAATTGGCAAGTGCCGTGAAAATGAAGTTCCATGAGGTTTCGAGTTCAACTCCCCCCGAATTACAATGTGTGCCGCGTAAGGGGCATCGTGGGCAAACCTGGAGGTTATAGTGGTAGTAGTTGGATAACACAGCCACATGTAACGCGAGCACGTGCCCAACTAGTTGCTGATTCCGCCAGACATTTAAAGTAGCTCAGTGGCAAATGGTGAAATGAAATGGATGGATATCGTGTGTCTCAGAAACACGTGCCCAACTAGTTCAATATTTGATTCCATGAGACATTTAAAAAAAAAAGCTTTCGAAGGATGGTTAGGAGACTGACTGGATGAGGTGTGATCAAAAAAGCTCGAAGGATATGGTTAGGAGACTAAATGAATGGGAGTGTGATCAAATGTTCAAAGTAATTGCTGCCAAGTCAAACTATTAAATTAAACTTTGTCATTGATAATCCTGAAAATTGGTGATAAAAAATGAAAGGGGTTGCCTAATTTTCTTTTTCAAGGAATTGATTTTATAGATTAAAAAAGACTACCCTTCTATTAAAATTTATAATGAAGCATAACATTTCTTGAAAATAAAAAGTAAAAAATAAACATCGCATCATTCAATCATCCAAAGTTTATTCATGTTAACCATTTCTCACCTCCTAACAATTTCATATACATTTTTACCATATTTTTGTTATTGGTGTCTCCCGAGAATATGTATTAACTCATCTATCCTCCTCAATAAACACTAGATTGGAGCTCTGAAAATTCATGAATTGTAATACACTAATTTCAAGAGGAAGTTTACACTTCTTCCCATTTGTTGGCTGAAGAAACAATTGTGTGGCCCCCTTTCACCGGTAAAAAAGGAAAGACATTGTTTACGAATCGTTTTTTTTATAATGATTGGCTCACATATTTTCCTTCTGCTTGAACTTTTCAACCTTCTATGTTATTCACTCAACAACTACAATGAATTTTATTGTATAGGAAATATGAAGGTGGCGGTGGAAATTATGGTATAGTGGCTTATATTTTGCAATCCAAGATCCCTCTTAAATGCATTTGGATGTGAAATTACCCTTTTAGGTAGTATTTTCTATGGATATGTGAGACACAAGCTATCTCAAGATGTAAGAAAGTCTATCAGTGAAAGCCCATGGATGTCTAGAAAAAGGCTTGATATACTTCCACTTGCGAATGAGAAGATTGACAAGAAGTGAGAATTTGAACCTATTTAATTAGGTTGGAGTTCTTAATGAAGCTTACATTTCTTTTAGTCATTTATGTGCTTCATAATTGTACAAGTACATCACTTTATTTTTTTTTTATGGATGGTGGGAGTCAAAGAGAAGATGGAATCAAAACAAATGTTGCAAGTGCAATTCCTTAGGAAAGGTCTCTACTAACAATGAGCATGAATTAATTTATTGTTTGTTCATAAACCCCTAGAAAAGATATTCCTCATTGTTAGTTGCTGCCAATATGACATCGTTGCTCATTCATTAGTAGTATCAGTTGATTCTGATATGGAATGAAGATATTTTAATACAATGCTTGAGTTAGCTAATTTCCTGAGTTCATTCTTATGCTTGTAGAGTGATTTGGAATACTTCACTAGTACAGTCTTCAAAGTCTACTCTGTGTACATGATGCAAGAGTTATTTCACATGTGTAGATCACCATTCAAGAGAGAGAATGGTTTCTCACAAAATTGAATTCAATGGCCTCTTCTTGTTCAGTTTTCTAAGGATATGGAAGCACATAAGACTATTTTTCACTAGGTTCACATGAGATATGTAGAAATTGATGGTGGATGCAGGTAAGTTAAAGTTGGGAATGAGGTTAAAGAGAAGTATAATGCCAATTTATTGTTGTGCTTCTGTAACTCATTCTCATGGAATGTGAGCAGTTCTTTCATTTCAAATAGGAGAAAATAAAGGTAAATTATAGCTCTATATTGAATATTGTCTTGTCATTTCTGTAAAGGGTACTACGCTGATTTCACAACTAGCATGTGGTGAACAAAAGGGTGCTGCAATTGTTTCATGATTTTAGAAGTGGATTATTCTCTGTGAATTTTCAAGGGAGCAACAATTTTATTCATTTGGTTTTCCTTTGTTTCTTTTCCTTTCCATACATTTTTAGAATGTAAATTATAGTTTTGACCTTGGAAATCTTGATTTAATGCAAAATTCATTCACAAGGTATGAAGATGTGAATATATATATAGTACATATGAATAGAACCAACGAATATAAGTATCAGTAATTCAATGATACTGGATGGTTTGAATTTATTAATATTTATGGTTCCTAAGAAATAGTGGAGAACTAATGACAGAGGGATCATTTCCTTCTTGAAGTACCTAGTGAAATCCCAAAAGCAACCAAGTATTTTCCCTGACTATTTTCCGTGTAATAGAAAAAACAATAAAATATTATGCCATTTGGTGGTTGTTATTGAATCTTTTGTCAAGAGATATGAAAGATGGTTTCTTGGGTTTTGAGTCTTTGAAATATTTAGAAAAGAACAAGGTCCAGGATGAGGTGGAATATTGTTTTTTAGGAGGGTTTTGACATTTTTCTTTGGAAGTGATTACTTATTTCTATTTTTGAATAACATGGTATATTCTATGCAACTAATAAAAGAATGAAGGAATATTGAGACAATGAATACACTAATGGTTTCTAATTACATATTTTGTTATCATTAATTTCAAATTTAGTCTTATTTTCATTTAGGGATGTTCCACCATTTTCTTCCCTAAAAATGTGAAGTGACAGTTTGGTAACGATTCTATCCAATCAATCAAATATCTAGGGCACCGTGGGTTATTCTACAATCTAATCATAAAATAAATTACTTTCGATTTCAATTTTTTGAAGCATGTCCCCACTTATCAGGTGTCCTTGTTCTAGCACGTCCTAGAGAATAGGCACTAACCACCTTTCTACCTCTTTAAGAAAGGAGCCTCGATGACCTGGGAAACACTTTTAGTTACCTGGAAGTTAACCTGTAAAACTAGATTTTGTTTCTTTGACTTTTCAAAAGGGAAAAAGGATTTCATATCTCAAAGAAACTCACGGTAGTTCAAATTTATATTTAAATAGATGGTTCTAATATACAAAGTGGCCTTAAATTCAGGATCCTTTTCGTAGCTTCCCCCAATTGAAAATAGTGGAGAAACTAGCTCTATCGCCAGGCTACACAATTTGAGAGGGAAATTCCTATGATCTACTTGTGGTTGTTATTTGCCTGATTAGTGAAAAAAATTAGATGTTGTAAGTCTAAGAAAGGATCACCTATATTGATCCATCTTGCTATTAGAATAGAGGAGTTGTTGTAATTTAACAACATCACATGTAGGTTATGGTGATTCAAAGTCTCCTCTTTATTCATAAATCACATGTAGGTTATGGTGATTCAGAGTCCAAAAATATATTTTCACTGCTTGGTATTGAGAATCAAGACAACGATAATTAGCTTCATTTCTTAGACAAGGCTAGAGATATTTAATTGAGATTCCACACAAAAATTCCCCATACTTTCTTGAAAATTCCAACTTCCAAGTAGGTATTTTTTTAATATAACATTTTAGATATATAACTATTTTATTAAAAAATCACACTTCAAAATAGGCTTTGAATAACAGTGAAAATAAACTATACAAACACAAAATGAAATTTGATTTGTTACATTTAAAACAAACCATGCGGAAACCTTTACCATGGCATCTCCAAAATTAACTATCAAAGGAAGGAAACATGTGCAAAAATTGCCCAGCCCTTGAAAACATCTAAAATGAAAATTATGTGTCCATCTATTTTCTGGGTGTTTTGCAAGAGTGATGGAACACCTATTGTCTATCACTGATGATAATGGGGGTGGTGTTGAATGCTACAAAGGAGTGTCTACAGAACTCAAAGATATACTTGAAAGGATTATGAAAGAATAAAACAAAACAAGAAGCAATGCATTCAAAACAAGATTTCAAGGACTTATACCCTTGTTCCCTCATTTCCCTCAAGCATTGTTGGAAATTCATCTAATCCAGTAAAATTAAGTAGGTCAACAACATTGATCTCGCTTCAAAATCTTGTACTGAAACAAGATGTTGATGATGTTGTGGCTGATTTGTGTTATCCATCTAATATCACATTTATTATTGCTAGGCACCCTTACTTCTTCAATGCATGTAAGAATCTTGCAGAATTGGGAAAGGGCTCTTTACCTATCAATTCTAAGAAGATAAAAACCACTCTTCTTAGGAGGTGAAAAGAAAGGGTGATAAGCAGGTTGGGAAAGATTAGATAGTGTTGGAAAAACACAGGTTGCACAATCTAAACAGAGATGATTGGTCAAATATGTATCACAGTCCACTAAATAATGTGATGGTTTGTTCCCTAAACCAATACTATATTTGAAGGCAGTCGATGCATCAAACCATAAGACTTCCAAATGAATTTTCTAGATATTAGAGGAAGTCATTTTTGAAAAACATATACAAAGCAAGATTTCATGTGGAGTGCCTAGGGTAGATGAATAAACACCTCCAACAAAGCTGAAAAATATCCTCCAAATAGGTACCTAAACATCCAAGAAAATGACTCCCATATAAGCATTAAACATGGCCACAAAGATCACTATAAAACAAAAAATCATCCCAAGAAGTACTCAAAGTTTCCAAGGAAAAAACACCCAAAAAACATGATATAGGTGAACTCGAAGGTGCCCTAGCTGGTCAAAAACAAGAAAATCCACATCATGACAAATTCCTACACCAAATATGAAAATATCTTGATAAAAGGTGCACTAATAAGGAAAGAGTAATTCCAATGCATCTTCCAAAAAAAAAGTTCCTAAATCTGCAATATAAAAACGCTCCACATGTGGAAATAAAGCCCCTCAAAATTGGTGTTGAAATTAGTCTCATACAAAAATACCATCATTGGGAGACTCAAAACAACAGATCGAAAAAGTGATAAAGGTGAATGAATATGACATAAAGTAAAGGGATTTATTAGCCACCATAGAACATGATTAATGCACCCACATCTCTATCTTATCTCTTCCCAAAATATCATGTAGAAAAAGTATAAAAGCTCCGCATAAAGCACACCAATTTAGCTTGAATAACAAGTACCAAGTCCAATCCAAATAAATTTATCAATATTGGACTCTATAAAGAACCTTATCTTATCCTATATAACAACCACTCAAACCACAAGAAACCTCATAATGGTTGTGTCATAAACCCTTCATGGAAGCGCTAATATGTGGTGAAATAATGCCAAACTCACATCTCAAAACTAACAGGTAAAAGAAGGACCCCTAGCTCTGTTGTATACACATTCCAACAACAAATACAAGAGACAACAAAATGGTGTAGAAAAATAGACCATGAAGACCCTCTGAATCTGTAATAGAAATCAAATGTGAAGGGCACATAACTTCAACCAAGAATTGCAGCCTAAAACAAGGACAAGGACCTATACGAAGGTGCCTAAATCTACCATGAAAAATCTCCATATTAGCAGTGAAAAGGCCTTATGTTGGGTGAATATATAAACCTATGAAGGTCTCCAAACTAGGTGCAAGAACTGAGTAAAAGATATGACAAGAAAATGAACCGGCATCTACATATATGTCTACTCAAAACCCATTTATAAATACGCCTTAAACATTATAACTAATCAACTATCAACATTTTCTCTTTGTGCCCTCCAAACTAGCTCTAACACAAACTGGAAATCATTATGAAAATAGTACCCTCACAACTGGATTATGGGTCTTTCAAATGTGAAATCAATACCCTCACTATGAACATTGGTAGACGAATTATCAAGTGTTGGTAGTACCCTCCCTACTGGTTTACAAGTCCTTCAAAACTACAATCAATAACCTAGTTGTGAACATTTATAGAAGCATTATTAAGCATTATTTTTTATGCCAATACATGTTGATATGATGTCAAACCCCTGTCCAACTGATCAATGAACATACACCAAAACCATGTCATCGTAAACACTGATACCAATAAGTAAACCTAGGTTGCTTGTTGACAAAGTAACCTCAAAACCTGCCACAAACAATTATGTCAGTGACACAATTCCAAGGTTGAATGGCACAAATCTACCTTGAAAACCATGCTAAACCCACACTATAATCAATTTTGAAAGTCACCAACAAAAGAACATGTAGGGACATTCCTCCTTTCCTAAAATAATCCATAATCCACAACTTACATGCCAAAATGCCCAAAAACTACAAGTTAACCCACTTTACTTGTTAACCAATCAACCTGTCACATATCAAGCACACACATAGACCTGTGCACCCATATATTGCATCGTTGTAAGTTATTTCTAAGGATACAAGGAATTATGTTAAGGCAAGGGGGGATTGGTCAAAGGGAAATATTGTTTCCAGGCCTATAGGCAACTAACAACCTATCTTTAGTCTTGAAACTAGGCACATTCACATCGTTATGGATGTACACTTACAATAAATTTGGTAGTGATACATCTATTTTGTAGATCTGTTTATTGGGTAATTTTGTGGGAAGAGTTTAAATGTAGTAGAGTACCTTGTGTTTCATTTCTGTGCTAGTGCTCTCTGTGTAAAATTTACTTATCTTCATAGTAGTGAAGGAAATAGAAAGGCCTTCAAACAGTTATAGGTAAAAATCATCGGCACACTCTTATAGATAACTGAAACATTAGGTTTGTGCAAGTCTTAGTCTATTTCCTTTAATGGTTGCTACTGTGTGATGAATCGATAATTCTCAGTAAGGATCCAAACTTTCAGAAATCCAAAGACTATCATGCATATATACGAGTTTACATTTAATGCATGCCAACAAAGGCCAACTCAAGGGAGATTAAAAGAAAGCTCCATTAACGATGGAATTTAATTGATCTAGTGAATTTCAGTGTTGTAGACATTGGAATCAAGTATTCAATGCAAGCATTAGAAAAGCCTATATTTCATGCTAAAGTAATGAGTAATGTGAAAATTTGCAGATTTATGGGTGTCTAGATTTTTTCGCTTTAAAATATTTTCAAACAAATGAAGAAAGTGTATATAATGTCACAATACCTTTTGGATACATTTTTCAGACTGTAACAACTTATTTCCTGGAAATATTGAGGCATTGTCATAGATGAAATCATCATTTGCTATTGTCACTTACTGATGACTATATTGTTGTTTCAACTTTCTATCATTTCAACATTCCTAGCATTCCATCTTAATATCAAAGTTTCAGTAAATAAACAACATAAGCCTTGGGATTGTAACAAAATGGACTCAAAGACCCTTTAGGCAATTGGCTTATCAACAAAATTTCATGGTCTCAAGGTCATTTGCAAAATTTGAGCTTAGTGTGGTGTTTGAAAACTATAGATGGACTAAAGCAAGTGGTAGACTGCAGTCCAAAACTTACCAAGGTTGGTACCTATATTTGGTATGTGTTGTATTTGGCATTAGGAAATGTTGAACATTGCAAGGTGAACTATATGGAAGAGCATGCATTGACACTCCTTTTTCACTTTTTTATCTGACCCTGCAAGATATTTTCTCACTTTAAAATCTTGCAAGTACCTGTGCACTGCAGTAAAAATGAACAAGTACACGTGGTGCATCCTTTAAGTCAAATGCTCATTGATGATTCCCTCTTAAAGCTTACTGCAAGGTCTCAAGGTCATTGGAAAAATTTGAGTTTAGTGCAGTGTTTGAAAATGAAAAATGGACTAAATAAAGTTGTAGTCATCAATCCAAAATTTATGAAGGTTGGTACCTATCTTTGGCATGTGTTGTATTTGGAATTTTGAACATTGAAGTATTTTTTCTTTCTAAATATAGATGGCATCCAGCTTGGCACAAGAGGGAATGTAGAATAGTTGTTTTTAGCTATTGTAGTCGTATGGGTTTCATGAAACAAATTTCTTCTTTAAGAAATGTTCCTAAACTGGGATACTAAATAGAGGTGTTTATAGATGAATTAATCCTCTAGGTCCCTTCAAATAAAATGTTATAGAATAGAAACTTCAAAATTTTTAGAAACTTAATTTGGAAAAGAAACACCAATAACTTTACAAAATAGGTGTTGGTTCAATTCTATCACTTGGTATTTTTCATTCCTTAGGCTTTTGTCCTTTCTCTCATTTTCTCTTTTTGTGTTTCATCTTTTTCAATGACAAATACAAATGCTTCTTACAAAATTTGCTATCTCAAATATGAGGAACAAATAGTGCATTTCTTTGAAATTTAGGTTGTGTGTGTGTAGATTTTGCTGATATTTTATTCTTTGGTACTTGTTCAATTTATTCAATTTCAACCATATAGTGTATGGATCACTAATTTGAATTTCTATTTACTTCATTTATTAGGATTCATTTGTGTGGTTTTAGTGTCATCTTATTCTTACTCAAGTAAATCCATCTGATTCAATAGTTTGTGTGCAACATTTTTTTTCTCTTGGTATCTCAGTGCCCTGATTATATGCGGTGCACTTTGTTTATGGGATTCACAGTTATCTCTACCAAACTGCATAAGGTTAAGTGCATAAGGAATTTTCAAAAGATTTCATCACATAGAGCACACCATGCCTGGACTGAATAAGTTTAAAAACTTTTTGGATGGTGGTTTACACTAGAAGAATTGATTACTAAAATCAAGGTTTTATACTAATGGTTATTATTAGTTGGTTTCACATAATGATGATTTTACAATCAATATTGAAGCTTGTCCCAAATGCAGGAATGGAAGGCTTGTTTATGACTCTACTATGGAAAGTTGACAAAATTAAAATATCATACAATCAAAGAGTTCTTGGGGTTGTACATTTTTTTGTTGCTCCTGATGAGTGTGGGATGTGTATTGATGGCAGTGAATATGGAAAACATTTTTTCTTGAAATGCTTGTGTTGATTGCTTGGTTGCTTCTAGAATCTCAAATACCAAGAATAATAAGAGCTTGGTTGTGGTAAATATACATTATTTGAATTTCATATTGACTTTTGGTTGTGTTGATTGTGGGCTGCTAGTTGCCAGCAATTTGGGCCCATTTTTTTTCCCCTATAACTAGAAGAAGTCAATTAAATAATTAAATCCTTAGCTTTTGCTTTGTGTACACATTTTTTTTCCTTATTGTGGTAATCAAAGGGATATTGATAACAACAAATATGAAGAAATGTTCTTTCATTTTGTGTGAGAAGTATCTGGCAAATGTTTTTCCTATGAGGGTTTTGGGGGGAATGTTGGTTGTTGGTTTGGTTACAAAATAAGTGTTTTAAGTAATTGGCTTAGGAACATAACCATATCATAAAAGTGAAGTTGATCCTTCTAAACTAAATGATAGTCGTTGATTAGTATACATTTAAACAATAGTTTTTAACTAAATGATAGATAACATTTGGCATAAACCAATTGTTATATCCTCATAAATAGAAAAAGCTACTTACTGGAATACTATCTACATATGCATTAGTTACTGAACTCTTATTTTCTTTCTTATACACTATAATTGTAGAAACTATCATAGAATATATTATATTCTCTCAATTAAGATTCCATATGAATATATACAATTAATGATATAAGACATACTTTTCTTTTGAGCAATGTCTATGCTTTTGTGTTCACAAATCGAAACAACAACAAAAATGTAGTAGTTGTTTTCAACATACAAAAGATGCATTTAGTGATGTAGCTTATTGCCAAGAAAGAGAAACTCTCTTTAAGTTTACATCTCCGTTGATTGAATCATTTATTTCAAAGTATAATGAACTAATATTCCTCTTGAACTTTGAGTGTAAGCAAGTTTTATATTAGGTATAAGCAAGAGGAATACCGAAAGAGATTATAAATCTCTTCCTCCTCTGGTTTTTTGGTATATTTGGATGGCTCCGAATTATAAAATATTTGAAAACAAGGAAACCTCATCCACTTCTATAGCTTTCAAAGCCATTGGGATTTTTAAAAACTGGAAAGAGATTTACCTGGTCACTATAAAAAAAAAGATATTAGTCAGACCACGCTTCTCAAATGATTATCCGACTGGGTGGTTTGATGGCACAACTCAACAAAATGGAGCACTGAGTGGTGCAGGCGGACTAATACAACTTAGCATAAACTCAGTTTACAAATGGACTCTTTGTTGCGGCCCGGGCACCAACACAAGGGAAAATTAATGGGTGCCTGGGCAACACTACACTTGGCCTCCAGACTACACATAGAGAATATTCACATGATTGGGGACTCCAAAGTGATTATCAATTGGCTGAATAATCAAGGAAATTTACAAATCAACACTCTCTTGGCTTGGAAAGATAGAATCAACATTCTCAAGCGTCTTTTCAAGGATCTTTCATACTCACATTCCTCTCGAGAATACAACAGGGAAACAAATCTTCTTTCAAAGTCAACATTACTAAGACATGCAAGAGTGCTCTTTTTCAGCCATTGCCTGGATGGCCATGAGGGACCTATGCTTGCTTCTGAAGTTTTCTAGGACTAGAAGCACCTTTTTGCGAGCAATTTCTGCATATTCTCATCCTTATTCTGAATCTGCCTCTTATTGTCTACTTGCATACTGTATCTTTCAAACTTACAACTTTCCTTAGCATATCGATCTCTTCACCATCTTATTTTGGCATATGAATGCCCAACAACCTGGTGACATATTTGATTGTTTTGGCGATTTTTCATTTGTTGAATGCACTGATTGTGAGAACATATTATATTCCCAAATATAATAGAGAAATTTTTTCATCTGGAAAAAAAGTTTTGTATTAGGTATTGAACAAAAGTAAATGATGGTTCACAAGGCTTCAATACAAATTGACAACTCGTGTTGCAATTTTTTTTGCGTTAAGTAATAGAATTCAAATAATCAGGTTGAATAAGGTGAGCGTTCTTTAATCTTTCCCTTTCTTAAACATATAACATGATTACATTGTACAACAATTCTCACATTATATCTTTGGAAAATTTAATATGTCCCCATTGACATGAAAGGCATAGTGATATGTATTTACCTTTTGGAAGACCTATGTATTGATTGGATAGTAAAGATAAAAATAAATATAAAATTGTGCATGGATTCTTACTACCTCAACTTGGTGTATGACCTATTTGATCATTGTAGCGGATTCTATCCATCATGAAATATTATGCCCTTACAAATATGTTTAGAATGACATGTCTAGGCATTCCCTAACTGAAATTTTAGGACACGCATCACCATTTCATGGCTATGCCATTGAACCTATAGGATTTTATCACTCTTAAGAAATCTTTTATTCTTCTCAAAAGACCATAGATTTTTTTTTCCTGGAAATTATGTTGATTGCAAAGACTTACACAATGTTGCATAACATGGTTGCTTGAATGTTGGATCCTCTTCAGTTGGTGGAGGTGGCTGACCATACACTATATCACAACTCATATCCTCAAAATCTGTATACAACAGTTACTCTAGTGAGAAACTAAAAACTCACTATCCCCATGCATTTAGTTCAGTATGACAAGAACTTTTTTTTATCACCTAATCCCTAAAGACATTAGAGCATGACATTTCTATAGATTCTAGCATTGTCTTCGAGTATGTAGATTTGCACAATTAGTCATAATTGTAGTGAATTTATGCATATGAATTTGTTAGAGTTTAAAAGCGTTCTCAACGTTTCGAGTGGACACTCCACCCATAATTAGGGATCCAATTAAATATTTGGTAAGATAGAAAAGAGTGAGCCCTAGGATTGAATAATAAATTATGAAGGAGATATCCATTAGAAAATCTATGGTACCATTGATACCCTTTCATTACCTTTGTTTATGAAATCACTCCAAGAAATCCCCATACCTGGAAATCAGGGGCTATTGAAAAGGCGCAAATCAATTTCATGGGGGGCAAAAACCATTTTTTTTCTCCCCCCCCTAAATTTACATGGGATAATGATTTATATATAATAAATAAATATATAAAATGAGGGCGAATAATACTAAACCACTTTAAAACACTACAGTACAAATTATTCACCCAAGCAAAATTTGAAACCCACTAAATTCGTCGATGGACGAAATTTCGCCCCTAAAATCTTCTATGAAACTCACCGGTGCAAAGTGTAATTAATAACATACTGGGATGGTGTATAAATAATAACGCACTGTAAGATAGTTAAATTTGCATAATGCAAATGCAAACATCCATATTTAAAGTTTTAGGATGTTTTGTTTTACAGAGGCAATACTGGAAGTTAATCTTTGGGGCTTCTCTCAATTACATGCCCTAGTGCGTTTTGTTTATCCATACACATCGGTGCATCTTTGTTTGATAAATCACACCATTTGGGGACATAGAGAGGAAGAGAGAGAGAAGGGGATATAGTGAGTGAGAGAGGGAGGGGGAGAGAGGGGTATATGCATGAGAGAGAGGGGGAGATATATGGAGAGAAGGGGAGGGAGGGAGAGAGCCAAAAAAACAAGAGAGAGGTCAAGAGGGAGAGGAGGGGTATAGAGAAAGAGAGGGAGGTAGAGAAAGGTAAGGGGAGAGAGAGAGAGAGAGAGAGAGAGAGAGAGAGAGAGAGAGAGCATTAAATTCACATTTTAAATGTTAGAGGAGGATATTTTCGGGGATCGAGTAACTATTTTAGATTTTGTAAAGCCAGCTTAAGATTTCTTGTATAGCTGGGTGAAAAAAAACAATGATGTTGTAGAAAAAAGAAATGATTTTTTAAGTGCGCTGTCAAGTTATAAAAGTTATTCGAAGTTATTTTTTAATTTAGATTGTTCTATGCTACCCAAGATGGCGGTTTTTGCTCAAATCCAGGAAAAAAAGAATTATAATATCAAATGGCCAATTCTTCGTATTCCAATGCCTCATGCCGTATCTTTGGAACTCCTTCAAGTTCTCTCGAGCCGATTGTAGTATGTCCATATTTTATTGACAATTCATTTTTCTCTTTGAATTTATGTTATGTATGCATGCACAGTTTAATAATTGTTGATTGAATTTTGTAGGATCAAGATTCATGATCGAGTTTAGATGCTCAAGATATTCCCATGGTCCCAAAATGACACAACCTCTCATCAAGAGAAATATGCCACAATCATATGTTTCATGAAAATGGACAACTTCTTTACCCTACCAATCCTAACATGGCATCTTCCAAAAACCAACCTGGGTCAACGATATTACACTATGAATTTGATCTGTTTTATGTAGACAACCCCATAGGGCATACACAAAAGATGATTGAGTAATTGTATTTATGGATTTTCAATGGAACTAATGTAAATGCATTGCTTAATTCACTATTTGTTTTTATAAATGGGTTGGTTTCATGTTAATTGTTAGGAACAAAATTTCCATGCTTCTGATAAGTGTTTGGTATAATGTTTGAACATATTAAAATCATTGTGTTATTAATATTATCGATGTAATGTTCAATATTTTTACAATCAGGATTCTGATGACGAATGACCTATCCACCATGTATCGTTGCACCCCACTATGATGTCAAGTCATGAGATTTCTGCTAAACAAAAAAATATTGGAGAGGAAGCATACCGAGAATGGTTGAAACAACCATCTATTCAATTCCCACTACGTCCTAAGTCACCAATTCAAAACCTCGACAGTAACGCTAGTTCTGCACATGTTGGGGATAAAGGCAATGATATAGAGGTTGGTATGGATGATTTCTTGCGAGATAACCAAGCCATGGAGGGAATGTTGTTAGATGCATTCCAATAAAATGAACTGGGGGATGGCGATGATGTCTTAGATACCTTCTAGAAATCCTGAAATCTGCTTCCACCGCCCCTCTATTTGGTCTAATACAAGAGTTTGCAACGTCTACCCACTTAGGGACAACAATATTACTGTACAACTTAAAATAAATGTATGGTGTGTCAGACACATGTTTCTTGGCATTTTTGAGGTAACTAAACATTAAGTCCCCTGAATTGTTAAGGACTCTTGTCACCAATGAAGGAAGAAAAGGGTTGTTTTTATTCATGCTTAATAACAATGTAAATTTCTATTGTCCACTAATTGCATGTTACTCACAGATAAGGTACTTCTGAGTGATAATCTCTTACTCGATCGCTGGGAAAAGACAAAGCAAATGCTGAAAATGTTGGGTGTTGAGTACATATCATACCATGCATGTCCAAATGACTATATTCTATACAGAAACAAATATGCAGACAAAGACATATGTCCATAATGTGGGCATGACAGGTACCATAAATAAAAAATAAGGGTCAGGCACATGGTCCTCCTCATAGGATGTTGAGGCACATGCATGTAATTCCAAGGATTCAAAGGCTCTTTCATTGCAAACAATTAGCCATGTTGCATGGGTGACATGCCTCACATAGAAGTGGGCCATAAATTAAGTGAATCCCAATAGATTCAATAGCCATGAAGCATATAGAGGATACATGGCCCGATAAATTGAAGGATGAAGTAGAAAGACTCCGATTGAGCATAGTTATGGATGTATTTAACTCGTATTCCCTCCAAAATACCATTTATTTTATTTGTCCATTGGTAGTGATCAATAACAATACCCCTCCCCCCATGATTGTTCATGAAGAATGAACATCTTATGCTAGCTCTTGTAGTCCCAGTTAGAAGACAAGCGAAAATAATGAATTTCTACCTGCAACCCCTGATTGATGAATTTAACAAATTATGGGAAGGGAGACATGTAAATGATGTATCAATACCTATCCTAATGGAGAGGTATTTTACGTTGTATGGAATATGTGCATACACCACACACTATTATCTAGGACTAGGAGTTTTCTCTGGTAAGCATGTTCATCGATTTATTTATATCTGTAATTTTATTTGACATAATTCATTTGGTGCAACTATATTTTTGACACTAACATGCTATGTATATGAGAACATCGTAGGTCTTGTAACAAAAGGGTATCATGGATGTAAATGTTGTGTACCTTCTATAAAGGCTAGGTGGTCCAATAACCTACGAAAATAAGTGTACGACTGTTCGAGGGTATTCCTCCTAGAAGACCACCCTTATAGAAGAGATGCATTTGATTTCAATGGTAAACTAGAGAGAACCCGAAGAACTAAAATTATGACATCGACAAATTGGAATAGGGCATATGACATAGATATGGAGAAGGAAATGGCATAATTGTTTGATTCAAATGGGGAACCTATGTTCGATGATCCTGAATTTTTCAACACCTATGTTGAGAAAACTCCCATTGGGATGAAAAGAAAATCTCTATTTCATGAGCTTCCATATTGGGAGCATCTTAAGATTGGCCACTTACTAGATCCCATGCATATATTAAAAAATGTTTCATCTTCTTTATGGAGGCACATATCATGGAATAAAAGTGATACATTGGCTGTCATGAGAGATGTTATTTCTTTGAATACTAAAAAGATACATTGGCCAAGAAACAAAACTAGAGGAGAGGTTGGTCCCTCTTGGCCTTTTAAATAAGGTGATGTCCCATGGATTTTGAAGAAATATGATCTTTCTGTGGTGAAGGATGTTATATTGGGTGTGAAGGCACCTTCTTTATATGGGTCAACTCTATGAAGTTGCTTCACTGTAGACGATAATTTGTCAAGGTTGAAATCAGATGACCATCTGAACCTTCTAAGGGTATGTATGTTGAATACATGATTCTTCTTCTATATTGACGTCGATGAAAATATTGTATGCACTCAAAATTTTATGGAAATTAATGATGTGTGTGTCTAGTTTTTAGTGTCATTATCCTTGTCTCATGTGTGGTTGTGTGAACCATGACTTACCCTATGACTTGCGATGTGCCATATTGAAATTGTTTGCATTTGTATGTTGGATCACATAAAGGGAGATTCATATGGCTATCATTCCACGGTGGCATCGAGAGATAATTGAGATTGTTTGTAAGTTTGAGAAGGAACTGTCCACAAGTTTTATGGACTTGCAAGTCCATCTTCTAATTCACCTACTTGATGAGGTCGAATTAGCTTGGCTTATCTCATGTCATTGGATGTTCTTCTTAGAGAGGTACATGAAAAAATTGAAGGGGTTTGTTTAAAAAAGGGAAAAAATGAAGGGCTCTATGGTAGAGGGGTACATAGTATACAAGTCGTTTTCTTATGCCTGTGAGTACATCAAGCAAATTGATGACACAAAAGGGGCAATCATTTGGGATGACCATCAAGATGAGGAAAAAAGGGAAGGGGAGCTACTCCAAACGAATGGAAAAATGTGCTTGATAAATAGTACATGAGTTATATTTTGTCAATTTAGGACAAAGAAATTGTTTACATGGAAGTTGATAATATATATTTTATCCCATGCTGTTTGTTTTGAATTCTTTTATACAATGAATTTAGAAATTTTGATGCCATTAATAAATTCGTTCTTTAAGTTGATAATATATATTTGATCTCATGCTATTTGTTTTGAATTTTTGTATATATCATCGAATTTTGAAATGGATGCCATCAATACATTTTCTCTTTACAGTGCGATGATGGGTCGTGCTTGTTAGAATATAATGGAAGTTCTCATTTTACCATTGACAATATATCTATTGTCACCCAACCATAGGCCGAAGCCACCCTCTTAGCACCTTAACCTTGACAGATAATCACTCTGGAAGCAAACCCTAGGCTAGATAGCCAAACAAAGGGTAGCGCACCTTTCCCCAAGGATAACGCACCAACAAGAGATGATCATATAGTTTAAACCTTGACCAAGAGATAGTCCAAGCATAACTACTAGCTGCAACAGCTGCAACAACAACTCTCCTCCAAACCTGCGCAGAAATTGGGCAACTGCAGTGCGCACAAGTGCTGCTCTGCAATTCTGAGACTGCCTGCCAGAATGAGAACTGGCCTCCTGCATTTATACTAATTTCGGCTAACTTCCTGGGCTGACTTCTCATTGTGGGTATCTGTATGTTCAGTATGTATTATTATTTCTGGACGACTTCTTCTCTTGGAGGCTAATAACCTAATATAAATTATCTTCTTGAGCCGACAAGTCTTCTAGGGTTATTAGCCAACTCATTAGGGTTTCTTCTTTCTTCCTGGAGTATTCTATCCTCGTCAGGTTTACACATGGAGGTAAATACCTCCCGCAGCTACCATAATATCAACACTCCCTCCTATCTAGGGAGGTATTACAGGTAATGGTCTTGAGCACAAAAACATACCATTCACCCTGTAGCATCAACATAGTTGTATGGACTAGATCATGACTAGATCATGAGAACCATCATCATCATCAGTGTCATTAGCTGCATCATCTCTCGAAACCATACTCTATCTGAGTAATCAGACATGATGCTCACTCCACAGAGTGATACAAGAGCCATTCTTCTAATCTATAAGAGTAAATGCTCTGAACCATTTTCCATCTGGGAAATCTCTGTCCTTTGATTATCCATCTAATTGATAATCATTTCCAATACTGCTGATAATCTTCAAGGCAATCGAAACAAAATAGAACACAACTGTGTCTATCCATAGTAGTACATAACTACAATCCAGTGGTACACTACCACACCAAGTAACACACAAGTACTTGATC
>SNQJ01S0006931.1:97384-109439 GCA_010110895.2 Picea sitchensis | reverse complement strand
CTCCTTCCTTGTGTTTATGCTTGCGACAAATGCATCCCACGTCTTGGGAAGACCATTGAGTACTATGTTTACCAATTCCTTCTCTGAGATGATCTCTTCAATAGCTTGTAGTTGATCTCTTAACTGAGAGATTCTAACAAAATATGATGTTATGCTGTCATCATCATTCATATTCATGTCACAGAGCTCATTCTTTAGACTCATTACTTGTCCAATGTTTCTGACTGAGAAGAGATTTGTTAGGGCATCGTACATCTTCTTCGATGAGTCAATATGGGAGATGTAGGGTATCAAGTGGTATTTTATAGATTCCACAATGATACTCATAACATTGATGTCACTGTCTTTGAACTTCTCCATAGCTACAATATTCTGCGGTTCCTTCTCCTTTCCTTCTTCAAACTCTGGTTTCATGATCTTTCCTTTCACGATATCCAACACTTTATTCTTGACAAGGATGAGGTCAATCCTTGTCTTCAACGCTATAAAGTTAGAGGCTCCATCTAACTTGTTCTCTGACTTCATAGAGTAAGTCATGGCTGCTTTGACTTGGTCAAACCCTAGATTTTACCACAAACTCAAACTTCATGTCTTGGCTTGTTGAGAGTATCAGGAGATGCGCTAGGCTAGAGCACACTGATCTATCCGGAGATTAGGTCAATCAATTCACTTAAGGTGAATCAACAAGAGGATTAGAGTTTCTGCAACTGCACCTACTAGTAACCCTAACGATAGTGCTTTGGTGACTGCTCCTGCTAGGAAACCCTAGCAGTAGTTCTTCAACGAGATTAATATCCTTCTGGCTATGTTTCCTTCCAACGGTTATACTGAATTAAGGAGGTGTGGGCCCATAACCTGTTAGAATATAATGGATGTGCTCATTTTACCATTGACAATATCTCTACTGTCACCCAACCATAGGTCGAAGCCACCCTCCGAACACCTTAACCTTGACAAAGAGTCACTCCGGAAGCAAACCCTAGGCTAGATAGCCAAACAAAGGGTAGCACACCTTTCCCCAAGGATAGTRCACCAACAAGAGCTGACCAGACAGTTCAAACCCTAACCAAGAGATAGTCCAAGCATAACTGCTAGCTGCAACAGCTGCAACGACATCTCTCCTCCAAACCTGCGCAGAAACTGGGCAACTGTAGTGCACACAAGTGCTTCTTTGCAATTCTGAGACTGCCTGCTAGAATGAGAACTGGCCTCCTATATTTATACTAATTCTGGCTAACTGCCTGGGCCGACTTCTCATTCTGGGTATCTGTCTTTTTATTATATATTATTATTTCTGGCCGACTTCTTCTCTTGGAGGCTAATAACCTAATATAAATTATCTTCTTGAGCTGACAAGTCTTCTAGGGTTATTATCCAACTCATTAGGGCTTCTTCTTGCTTCTCGGAGTATTCTATCCTCGTCAGGTTTACACATGGAGGTAAATACCTCCCACAGCTACCATAATATCAACAATGCTGTATGAAGAGAAAATAAGGAAATGGTAGAGTGACATGAAAACATTCATATGGTTGAATGGTAGAAAAATTCCCTATCCTAATCATTTAAAAGAAAATATGCCAAAAATATGTCCTAACAGTTGGGTGGCTGACTAGATACAAGAGAAATATGAGGTGTCAGGTTGTAACCCACGTGCAGAATATATGGATGCACTAAACATACGGATCGGGTGCAACAAATTTGTAATAACCTCTTTGAGTACCACGTTCTATTTATAATATTGCACATTTGAATTGTAACATGTATTATGTTTTTATTAATGCTTCAGTTATTAGACATATGACACCATCCTTTGTTCACATTTTTACAGGTGCATTTCTTCCCATCTATGTGGGCATATGGACATCATTTTCACACAGAGTATGTTGATGAAGGCCACACCACACAATATTGTGGAGTGGAGGTCGAGTTCGACCAATCTAGTCATGCTAGCCACTAAGATGAAAACCTGATAGAGGGGAAGTTAGGTTACATTGGAAAGATACAAGAGATCATGCAAGTGGACTTCTCATTGTTTCAATGTGTTATTTTTTGTTGCAAGTGGTGGGATAACTTTGACCAAAGAAATGTGAAGGAAGATTGTGATAGTGGACTAATATGTATTAACTCTAAAACAACGTGGGTTGAAAGTAAGGAGCCTTATGTTTTCCCAAAACATTGCAACCAAGTGTTTTTTTACCCAAATGTGTTGGATGGGGATTGGTGGTTCGTACTAAGACATGATCCGATATCTAAACATACTTTTGAGAACACAAATGTTACAATGCCAAGCGAGGAAGATAATCAAGGTGATGGCAACAAAGACTATTTTGTAAATGATTTGTTTGGAATTTTATATTGTGGATGTGTCATTTTATTATGGGTATCTATAATGGACAATTATGTTTTTTTTATCTTCCTTCATTTTATAATTACGTTGGATATGAAAATTTAACAACTGTTTACAACCACCATTGAAAATACATTAAATAGACATACACGCATAAGATGCAGTTCTAATATATTTTCATTGTCATATTTATTGTTTATTATAACAAATTTATGTTGCGTTGTATTAAAATATGTTTATGTTAACCTTTGAATTACTAAGCATTAATTGAGATATCACAAAGTCGGTGGCTACATTGGTAAATATTTATTTTAAATTATATTTTATTTAACAAAAAATGAATAAAAAATATTTAAACCTCAAAATTTTTATTGTTTGAGAAAATCAAAATTCAAATAAATATATACTTACTTTGATGGAACTTCTAAGGACAATTCCAACAAAATAACTTTGTTCAACATCTACAATACTTGTGGTGTTGGGATTAGAAATTTTTGATAGCCTTCCCCACCTTAACTAGTGCAACTATCATGGCCTTCACCTATTCCACTCCATCCTTTAGTTTTATAATCATATAAATTTATATTGATCATTAGTTTTGCATTCTCCTTCAAATAAGTGTCAATATACGAAGGACATGGAAATTCTAAAAGAGTCTTTTTCTAAAACCTAATCATAATTAAGGAAAAGTTTAATGATGCATAATTATCTAAAAGTATAGAAACATTTGCCAATTTTACTAATTCTTAAAATACTAATTATAAAATGTCGGGTGATATTATTTTTTAATAGAAGATTGATAAAATCTCTATTAGAGTAAAAAATTGTTAAACCATTTCATCGAAAGTGTATAGATCAAAATGTATTATTATTCTCTATATTTATTATTTTAAATTTAATTGAATAAATTTCATATATTATAATAGTTGGATAATATAAATTAATAAAATCTTTGGAAAAATACAATATTAATAAAATATAATCATTGTGATTTGGTTGGTTATAGCACGTTCCTGGCTAACAACGTTTGGCGAGGAACGAAGTCGCTCATCCATTCATGGGTGAGGGTGTTAACACTCACTCATCCCAAGCTCGGCTCGCTCGCTCATACAATCTCTGGGTGGAGTCAGTCTTCTGGCTAATAAATTATGCTAAAGTGAGTTCTGGTTGTAGGGATGGAATCCAATCCATCTGAATATTAATAAAATATAATCATTGTGATTTTAGTAAACAATTATATTATAACTTTGTCTTGTAATCTTTGAATAATAATAATAATAAAAACATTATTATTACATCATCAACACTATTATTAGTGAATAATTATGTTATAATGTTATTATTATAATATATGAAAAAAACACAAATATTCAATCATAATAATTTTACTCATCATATTTAAGTATTTTTGTTTCTAAACACATTTAATCAACATATTGTATCTTGTTGGACAAGAAACAATTCACCTTGAACAACAATTAAACATTATATGGAATTAATGGTTATAACTTTTTGCAATCACAATCCAAATTAAATGCTTTCATAAAAGTAAAGTTAAACATTATATGACAACTATAAATTTAAATGAGTGATACATATCGAATTTCACTTAAAAATAGAGAAATCATTAACAATGTTCATCATTAGCATACTCATATTACATTTTATAAACCAAACAACAACAACCACACCATTAAATATGAAAAATATAATATACATGAGCGATATACATATGAATATACATGTCAAACATACATCTCAACAAAATCTGCAATAAACATGTCATATATAGATATCCTGTCAAATATACAACAATCAATATAAATGTCAATCAATACCACTACTAGCTAGGTGCACCACTAGAGCGAGGTGTATCAATGTATCTTCTACCAGAGGTAGAGCCTCTATCAAGAACAACTATCTCTTAAACAAATGTCAGAAAAAGTGCACTATCAAGTGTCTCTATATCAATATCATGAATATGTGCATGACCAGTACCCAATGCGAACATAGTATCGAAAACATCAAAAGTTTATGACACATGTGGAGGAAGAGGAGGAGGGGGATCGGTGGATGATGACACAGGTGGACTAGGAGAAAGAAAATGATCGATGGATGGTGACACAAGCAGAGGAGGAAGGGGAGGGTCAGTAGGATATGGTGACACATGTGGAGCATAAGCAAGAGGAGGAGGGGGAGGAGGAGGATCAGACTTGGATACAAGTTTAGACACATGTGGAGGGGAAACATGAGGAGGAGGGGGAGGGTCAGTAGGATATGGTGACACATGTGGAGCATAAGCAAGAGGAGGAGGAGGGGGAGGAGGAGGATCATACTTGGATACAAGTTTAGACACATGTGGAGGGAAAACATGAGGAGGAGGAGGATCAACCGTGGATGTAGGTTCATGCACAAGTAAAAGGGAAGCAAAAATATCGATATATGTTGCAATCGACTCATGTGGAGGAGAATCAAGAGGAGAAGGATGATCATATGGTGAAGTAGAGGAAGTGGATGGCTCTGCTGATGAGCTAGATGTAGTGGGATCATGATCACCACCCCTCAACGTATCGATGAGGTTGATGACCTAAATATGAGTCTAAATATAGATTGATTAGGAATGAAACATTGCCTCCAAAACGTCACTCCAAACTTTTATTATGGCTCTTTAAAATATTATGCCTTGAAATAATTATAGAATAATTGCAAAATTGTGTGTAGCTAAGGGATTAGTATGACAAGACCTATCTCCAGTCATAGTCACGGTGAATTCTCCTACTTCGATTCAACTTAACTTTGGGAGGAAATATGATCTGTGATGAAGATCGTCCCAAGGTTTGTCTGGACTAGTCATTGCTTTGATTACTGCTTTGTCAGAAGGCAAGACTAAGTCTAACGAATCGACGTTAGCGAGAGAACCCTGAGCCCAAATAGGCTCTAGAAGTGGATCTAACTCTTGTGAAGGAGTCAGATCAGGGTTAGCTGAAGCTTTCTAGACTAAAGAGTATGCTACTTCAGCTGCCGACAAGGGCATGGACATGCCGGAGTGCCCTGTCTCATCCATCGTGGCTGATGGGGAAGGAAGAATCCAAGGATCCTCAAAGTAAGTCGTGCGGAACGATGAAACTTGAAAAATCTCAACTTTATGGTGATTAGATATAAACTTGACATCGTCATGAGGAGGTGGGTAATCGAAGGTACCCATCAAGGACGGGCACAAACCAACTCCTATGTTAACGACACCTGGTTGAGGATTATCAATCATGGGAACCATGGATGCCCCCAAAGCTGGGTCAGGTTTGGAGAAAGACAGTTGATCAATGGTCACTATCCGACCCTCGTGTGGAAACAACAAGACTCGAAAAACTGTAGCAACCACAGCTTGCATAGCATAAGTCCAACTCCGTCCTAACAAGAGGTTATAGTCGAGGGGAGCATCAACTACCTCTACTTCGACACACACTGTCTTCCCTCCTAACTACACAGGGAAAGAAGGAACGATGTCATGTGGTCGGAAAGAACGACCGTCGAAAGCAGTGAGGAGAGTAGGTGATGGAGACAAAGCAGGCTGACCAATGGCCTTCCAACATGTTAATGACATAACGCATGTCGAGGTGCCCTCGTCGACCACCGTGAGAAAGATATTCCGTGTAAAAGTTTTCGTGGGATGAGCCACTACTATCTGAAACGCTACGTGGTAAGTTAGACGAGGTTTTAAGTCGGTTGTATCTAACATGATGGTACCCAGATTACAAGTCTCAGTAGGCCCCAAAGCAGTTAACAAGGATTTCCTCTGAGCAGGGCAACTTTGGAGGACCTCCAAAGCAGACATCGCACAAGGGGTTTGTGATAAATCCTCCACCACAGAGTAAGTCTGGGCGGCCCTTGCGTTTGGGTTGTGAGAATATTTTTTAAATGCAACCTTTGGAATGCGTGTCATTGTTTCTCCCAATGTCTTCTCAATCTGTAAAGGAAGAGATGGGAGCTCAACTTCTTTACCCTTCTCAGAAGCACTTGGTTTACTATAGTCGTGTGCTGTAGTCATTATGAAAACATCACCCTTAACCATATATACGTTCACGGATGAGGGATTGTTTGGAGGAGGGCAGGTTTCTTGGCTGCCCCCTTCGACACTTGTAGAGGCTTGAGTTAAAATTTTCCCATGTTGAAAGGGATTAGTCATCACTGCTTGCTATTGTTGTGTGACAAACTTTTGGGCCTCTGCAAGTCGAGGACAAAGATGGGTCGGGTGGTCTTCCACACACAAGTTGAACGGATACCTCGCCTTCCGTTTTTCCGTGGTGTCCCCGCCAACATTATCAGTGGGTTTTTTATCCCCCTTACCCTTCTTTCGTTGTTTTTTCTTCCCTTCAGGCTGATCGGTGGCCTTGGGGTTAGTCGACTGCACAGAGTGTACTTCCGACGTTTGGGTAGGAGGAGAAACCAAAGCAGTGGTCTGGCTGGCCATTGAGTGTTGTATAGATAACTGTTGCAATTGTTTTGTCAATTGCTCAACGGGCTTGGTTTGTGTTGAACCAACAATACCATCGGCATGTGGTCTATCTATCTATCTAGTTTTATCCAATATCGATCGTGGTGCATCTGACAGGATGTTGTATAATAAACCAGACTGAGAATAGATGAGCTCAAAATGTTGAGCCCTCATGATGGCATCTTCTTTGAAGAAAACTCCGGAAGTCACGACGTCTTTGGATAATTGTGGGACCAGAGACTTAAGGAACCACTCAAGTAGGAATGCTGGTGGGACTGGTACTTTGATTAGACTCTTCTGGCGTCTCCACTCTTGGATATGATCAGAGATATGGTCCGCTATTGTCTGTTCGAAATTGGCAAGCAACTTTGTGCCAGCATCGTATCTCATAGGTAACTGGAAATGGTTAAGGAAGGCCATCGCCAGTTCTCCAAAAGAAGAGTATCTTGAGCGATCGAGCTCGATGTACCATTTCGCGACACTCCCGATAAGAGTGCGTTGAAACAATCACAACTATATGGAGTCATCTCTCAATGAGTTAGATGAACACCAAAGATGAAAGGTAGTCACATGATCACCTGGATCTTCATTAGGCTTGGCCTTGAACTTTGGAATGTCCAAAGGCAACTTCGTTGGCATAGGAGGCCAATGTGGATCGTGACAAATAGGATCATTTAACAACCTTGTCAAATCTGGCAAGTGTAAAGTTTCCAGGAATGGTAGTTTGGGTTGCTGTTGATAACCTGGGAAAAGGGTCCTAGAGTTTGACTGGCACCAGGTTGCCAGGAAAAGTTTGGTTGCTGGCCTGGATTCTGGTAGAAACCATGGCCCTGACCAGCATAAGGATTTTTCATCTGTGGAGACATCATCGACTGATTTCCCATAAAGGACATAGGGTGTTGGGCATGCATCATGTTTGAAGGACTTTGGGAAGGATTGCTCCATGCTGGTCCTGATGGGAGAGGCATAGTAGTCTGTCCAAGGTTCCATTGAATATGGAAAGAATTACCCCAGAATGACATTCCAGAGGAGGGAACGGATCCTTGTCCTGAGTTCCAAGGTCCTGCTATATGTGCCCCCTGCGCAAGAATAGTACCTTGCGTAGGAGTAGACTGTCCAAAAATGGGAGTGCCCCCATATGGGAAAGCGATGGATGCGAAATTGTTGTTACCAAACGTCCTGTTCCAAACAAACGGTGACGAACCTACCGGCATACTGTGCGCAGGTGTTCCTTGAATCCCGGCTCCAAATAAACTAGTGTGTGCAGGCTGCCCGGCGGATTGCTGATGTGGACCACCAAGCCAAGGGGACGAAGGAGGGATATGATCTCCAGCGTAAGGAAAAGCGTTAAAAGGGACAGGAGTGCCCCCAAGTTGACCTTGTAGAGGAGCATTAGAGCTCCCTACCCCTAGACCCAAAGTATGTAAAGTGGAGTAAGTGAGTGCAGGACTTGTACCCGAACTAG
This sequence comes from Picea sitchensis, assembly GCA_010110895.2. Lineage (NCBI taxonomy): Eukaryota > Viridiplantae > Streptophyta > Pinopsida > Pinales > Pinaceae > Picea > Picea sitchensis. The sequence goes on along the minus strand of SNQJ01S0006931.1, from coordinate 101,134 downwards.
GCATACCGTATGAGAACGAAGGGCCTGCCGCACTAGGTGTGAAGGGAGTTGTGGCCGCCGCCATAGACGGGATTGGTCCACTGTGCGACGTAGTTGCAGCCGAGACCATGGTGGCTCGGACCGACGACAGTAAGTTAGGAGATGCTTCTTCTGTGGTAGCAACTGTGGTGGGAATGGAAGAATTTCCAGAAGAAGTAACAATGTTTGTTTCCATAGCTGTGTGAGGCACTGACAGGCTTTCGTAAAATTGGATTGGTACAATAACCAATGGCCAGGTATCAATGGTTGGGGTTTCAATTGAGCCAAGAGTGGCGACTGATTCCTCCAGGAGTTGTTCGGGCACAAAGGTTTGTAACCCAGTCGCTTCAAAAGAACCTTGTTGGTCTAGCTTCCACCTTAATGGTGGCGGGGGTGGCTCCAGTGTAACCGGCAACAGGCCCAGAAGCCTTCGTGATCGATAGAGCTCGGGATCCTCCACTGTGTGAGAAGATCCAAGACACGCTAAGGTATTCTATACATACAAAAGCAACACACACTAAAAGAAACCCCTAAGAGATAAGACAAGCAATCACTAAACTAGTTGGAAGAACAGTTACAACAACCAACACTAGAGAAACTTACCGGTGCAAGTGCAACTCGAACACGGAAGCACCCTCCGGGTATACTCTGCAAAGTGTGGCCCAATATCTGTCCTAGGTACCGTGGTATACCCCCACAGTCACCCGTGTATGTCCCTAAAAATGATTGGCAACTAGGTTGCCAGCACGCGAACAGTCACCAGGTGGGTAYAGTTGAAAGTCGGGTAGACCACAATGAGCAGGGTATCAAGCCTGAAACCTGTCAAGGGTATTGAGAGAAAATGGTATAGAAGACAAATGAGGACCTCGAATGGATTCGAGACCCATGAAGCCCTGTGGCAAATGCAAACGATGGAATCCCAAAACAAGCCCTCGATATGTGTTCTCCACTACGATTGGTCCGACTTTGGAGGGGTTATCTTCTCTACCTTTCCGCACGCGACCTCGTGTTTATCCCCTGTGTTAGAGGGGGGTCCCAGATAACTTCCATGAAACTGGACTTCTACACTCCCAATCACAGACTCTAATGTTTGGTTTTGAATGGCCTTGGAGAGTTTCTTCTCCAACCTAATCCAAGGCCCTAGTTCTGAACTAGTTTGTGAACCCTAGAAACAAAAAGTCTAATAGATTTTAAATTATCATTGATTTTAAGGATTTTTCTTACGTCAAGGGGCATGGAGGTGAAACTGATGGTGTATAAAGACGAAAGAAAAAATGAATGAAAAAATCTGGAAACAAAAGACTTTTTCTAAATGCAAAATTTTCAGCAACTTTTCACAAAGAAAGATTTCTTTTCTTTTCAATTTTTCTAAGATTTTATGCAGCAAACATAAAGGAATTTCGCTCGACTACGAGCTACTTATGCTCTAAATGCACTGCAAAAACTTATGAACCAAAAGACTTCTCCCTATCTAGTGATGCAGAAACACACTCTTCAAACAAAGAAGAAAATGAAAAGAGATTTATTTAAGTGATAATAAAGCAACAAAGGGAAAATACCGACAAGCACAAAACCAAGAAAGACAAATTCTGGCTTAAATCCCAGTTCACTAAGAATCAGAGTAAAGGCACACAATGGCAATAAAGAAAACAAAGACTCTTACGCTTGCGTAAAAACCATAAAGATTTTTTTTTTTTTTTTATATTTTCTATTCAACTATCAACTGAGAAAAAATAGGCTAAGGGTAAGATGACCTAACCTACTGACTGTTCAACCCTAGACTCAAACACCTGAGAGGAATACTTCTCATCAAAGGAGGGGATGACTGCCCCACCCTGAACAAAAAATAGCATGTCAAGCACGCTACTGTTACTAAAACAACACGCGTGCAAACGCGTGCTGAGCTAAAACAGGACACGTGTACATGCAGACTAACCTTGTACAGGCCGCGTGTATGTATAACTTCTAAGAAAAAGATAAAAACAGGCAGTCCAGACCAGGAAGAGGCCTCTGGTATTGATAACTAGGGTCCCTTGAAGGCTTGGATGCTCTTTCTAACATAAAAGAAAAATAATGCAAGGAATAATAAGGCGAAAAAATCAATCTAAGATAGGACTGTGAACCAACAAGACTCAGACAGGATTCCAGAAAATCCCCTGAGAATGTATAATTCTGACAGAGAAGAGGTGAGCTGCCTCTAAATTTCTTTGAACTCCTACACGCTACTATTATCCCTACAGCTAGCGTTCACACGTGGGCTATAAGAGGATAGGGCGCGGGCACACACGTGCAGGCCTTCTGCAGGCCGCGTGTACCTCTGTGTGTCCCGACAACTACCGTCAAGAAACAGTCAGGGAAAACAGGTATAAAGAACCAGGCTCCCTGCTAGCTCAGACCTAACAGAAAACAGACAGACAAAGAAAAACAAAAAATCTAATCTTTTAAACTACCCAAAAACTCAACTAAATCTGGAAACCCTAAAGAGTATCTTCCCCAGTATGGTCGCCAACTCTGTTGTTGGGAAAAATTCCCTATGGACTAGCAAACTAGGGTCAGAATTGCATGTAGATTTTGACCGTAAAGAAATTACTTTTTAAACTACAACCCAAAACTTAAACCCCTCTTTCACAATACATACATAGAAAAGGACTACTAACCTTGTTACCGACGTTTGATGTAGATCCTCTGTTGCACTATGACCACTTGCTTGTGCTGCTCCTTCCACAGATGACCTGCAATCAAGACATATAACAACTATGCATGGATGCTACTTCTCTACTAAAGGGTTAGAAATTAAGCATAAATTAACCAAACCATAGATAACTCATGCATTGGGACGGGAAAAGTATTCTTTTATTACTTGAAAAATGAATCAACTTACAATCAAAATCGAGACTGGCCACCGCTCCTTGATCCTGATCCTGGGCTCCTCTTCTTCTGTCCTCCAACTGCTTTGCGTTAAATCTCCTTTGGCATGAGGAAAGGATAAAGGGTTGGGATAATGGATTACGTAAATGGGCAGAGTTTATTCGCTATATTTTTTCCTCCTCCAAATGGTACCCCTACCCCTTCTTTTATAGGCTAGAAGGAGCTAGGGTTTTGGATGAACCCTCGGCCATGCATGGCCGGGAGTTTCAATTAACTGACCCATAGATTTTTGTTTCGTCGGAAACTTTCCTCTTTTCGTGCTTTGTTAGGTACATGCGGGCTGTAGTGAGCCAACCAGCATGCACACGCGTGCAGTAATGGGTTAGGGCACGTGGGCCTTGACCCAAGAGGATTTCCAAAGAGTTGTTCAACAGATGTTTTGGCAATGAAGGGATATGAGTTGGCCTGATGCCAGGTAAGCATGTGTGGTTCAATTTAGGGTTATAGCACTTAAGGCCTTTTCTTGATGATTGTTTTCTTGTCTATTTGGATGACATTTTGATTTTTAGCAAATCTTGTGAAGAGCATGTTAAGCATGTGAAGCAAGTTTTGGATGTTTTGAGAAAAGAAAAGTTGTTTTTGAAGATGTCCAAATGTGAGTTTGGAAAAACTTCACTTATCAACTTGGGGCATATTGTTGGTGGAGGTGAATTGAAAATTGATCCCTCCAAGGTCAAAGTTATATTGGAATGGCCCAAGCCCAACAATGTGACAGAGGTAAGAAGTTTTTTGGGAGCAACCCAATATTGGAGAAAGTTTATTGTTAACTTTTCTTCCATTGCAGCTCCATTACATGCAGTGACA
>SNQJ01S0006931.1:52326-83763 GCA_010110895.2 Picea sitchensis | reverse complement strand
AACAATTCACCTTGAACAACAATTAAACATTATATGGAATTAATGGTTATAACTTTTTGCAATCACAATCCAAATTAAATGCTTTCATAAAAGTAAAGTTAAACATTATATGACAACTATAAATTTAAATGAGTGATACATATTGAATTTCACTTAAAAATAGAGAAATCATTAACAATGTTCATCATTAGCATATTCATATTACATTTTATAAATCAAACAACAACAACCACAACATTAAATATGAAAAACATAATATACATGAGCGATATACATATGAATATACATGTCAAACATACATCTCAACAAAATCTGCAACAAACATGTTATATATAGATATCCTGTCAAATATACAACAATCAATATAAATGCCAATCAATACCACTACTAGCTAGGTCCACCACCAGAGCGAGGTGTATCAATGTCTCTTCTACCAGAGGTAGAGCCTCTATCAAGAACAACTATCTCTTAAACAAATGTCAGAAAAAGTGCACTATCAAGTGTCTCTATATCAATATCATGAATATGTGCATGAGTAGTACCCAATGTGAACATAGTATCGAAAACATCAAAAGTTTATGACACATGTGGAGGAAGAGGAGGAGGGGGATCGATGGACGATGACACAGGTGGACTAGGAGAAAGACAATGATCGATGGATGGTGACACAAGCAGAGGAGGAAGGGGAGGGTCAGTAGGATATGGTGACACATGTGGAGCAGGAGCAAGAGGAGGAGGGGGAGGAAGAGGAGGAGGGGGAGGAGGAGGATCGGACTTGGATACAAGTTNACAGGTGGACTAGGAGAAAGACAATGATCGATGGATGGTGACACAAGCATAGGAGGAAGGGGAGGGTCAGTAGGATATGGTGACACATGTGGAGCAGGAGCAAGAGGAGGAGGGGGAGGAAGAGGAGGAGGGGGAGGAGGAGGATCGGACTTGGATACAAGTTTAGACACATGTGGAGGGGAAACATGAGGAGGAGGGGGAGGGTCAGTAGGATATGGTGACACATGTGGAGCATAAGCAAGAGGAGGAGGGGGAGGAGAAGGATCAGACTTGGATACAAGTTTAGACACGTGTGGAGGGGAAACATGAGGAGGAGGAGGATCAAACATGGATGTAGGTTCATGCACAAGTAAAAGGGAAGCAAGAAGATCGATATATGCTGCAATCGACTCATGTGGAGGAGAATCAAGAGGAGAAGGATGATCATATGGTGAAGTAGAGGAAGTGGATGGCTCTGCTGATGAGCTAGATGTAATGGGATCATGATCACCACCCCTCAACGCATCGATGAGGTTGATGACCTAAATATGAGTCTAAATATAGATTGATTAGGAATGAAACATTGCCTCCAAAACGTCACTCCAAACTTTTATTATGGCTCTTTAAAATATTATGCCTTAAAATAATTATAGAATAATTGCAAAATATTTCAAAAAAAAATCAATATTTATGTTGCAAATAAGTTAACAAATTATGATACTTAGATTTCACCAATTTTCATTTTTAACATCATCAAATATGTATTCTAAGAATTCCAAAAATTATTTTTTTTAATTTTTAATTTAATTTTATTATGATGTATTAATATTTTGTATTGCAAAATTAAAAAAATGTTTTATTATATTGTATTAATATTTTTAACATATTCAAATATGTATTAAAAAATAAAATTTTTAAAATATTGTTTTATTACGCCTAAGGTGTTCTTTTAAGGGGACGTTCATCTCGAGCCTTCGTTCTCTGTCATGAAATTCCTTTTAAATATGATACTATAATTTATCTGAAATTATACTATAAACTTTACTTTTAAATGTTTTAATCCATTTTAATGGTTGAAATTTGAAATTTGAAACTTTACTATATTATCGAAAGCTATAGAACATAGGCAGGGCGAACATAGGTAGAGTATATCTTCTCAATAAAAAAACTAAGACTTTCCAGCTTATGCCTCTTGTATTAATCGATGTGGCAAGCAAAAGTAAAGAATAATCTTATGCCTCAGATTTGGCTTAGGATCACAGAATATTGTGCTTCACGTTTAACTTAGGAGGAGGAAATATACGACACTCTCATTTGGTTTTATAGTGGCAAGATATTTTCTTTGTTTTTAGGTCAAAATCTAATATAATATCATAAAATTAATATTTTTAATAATAATAATATATTCATGAGTTGTATTATGTGATGCTATCTTATATATATTTTAAATTGTGAAGTCCAAATCCAGAAGATATCGTGTGGACTCGGCAGATAATTGATGTGGGTTTGTCTTGTCTCATGAACAATTGCTTTGCAATGTTCGTAAGTGAAACTCAATGTATCCACTATAATTATTTCGTAAGTGAAACTCAATGTATTCACTATAATTATTTTATTTTTAGATTTAGGTGAAAAATGTAAAAAATAAATAAAATAAAAATAAAAATAAAATGTTTAAATAATTTGTTAAAATCTATTTATTCTATAACAATAAATTCAATAATATATGTTGAATATTATCTATAGTTCAAATCCATTTACCCTGTAACAAACTAAATAATCTTTATTAATGAGACAAATCAATAAAGTAAATCTGTTCTCAAATTTGTCAAACAATTTACTCATTGGATCATTGTATTGCTTAGAATTTGTATCTTTGTATTTTGTATTTTGCCTTTTTTTTTTTTTCCACTCCACATCACTTTGGTTAAACCTTTTATTTTTACAAGAAGGTTAATTATCTTTGTTTTTATAAATTTTGATAGATATTAGTTACGATGTAGCTTTGTTTTTAAAGTTATAGTGAAAAAGATTGTAAAATTCGACTGGAGGATAACATGTATATGTACAACTTGAATAGACCTAATGGTTAAAAATATGTGTTTCCTCCTAAAAAATCATAAGTTCAAATGGAGAGGAACGTAGAGTATATACATCTATGTAAACTTTAAAAGTCAAAAGAGAATTTATTGTCTCACAAACAAGAAAATCTCATTACACCAATTTAGTGTCGTCACCACTACCACCACCACCAAAGTTAAGAATTATAAAAAAATATAAACTATATTATTTTTAATATTAATTGAAAAAAATTTATAAAATTAAAATTGAGGATAAAATGTATGATATTATGTATTTTAAAGTGAAATAAAAATATTTAATTAATTTTATATAAAATTTTAAATAATTTATTTAACTTCTTAAATTTATCCATACATTTTTATATTAAAAATATTTTAAAATATTACATTTTAGATTGAAACAAATAAAGTAAATAAAAATCATTTAATTAGAAAAAATAATAATATAATTTTACATTAATATCATCTATAAATTTAGAATATATATTTTTTATTCTATGTACAATTTTTTATTATTATTTTTAAATAATCATATATTATTATATATTTTGGGACATCACTTATATATATATATATAATGAATGCATGAAAAATATTTTTATTTATTTTAATTAAAATAAGGCTTTAATTATTTATAAATCTTTATATATTATTATATATGAATGGATGAAAAATATTTTTATTTATTTTAATCAAAATAAAAATTTAATTATTTATAAAAAATTATATATTATTATATATTTTGAGACATCACTCATGTGTATGAAGAAATATTCTATTTAATAACATATATTACAACATCTCCCATATAGAATATATAGAATTAATGAATGGATGAGAAATATTTTTATTTATTTTAATTAAAATGAAAATTTAACATAAATTAAATATCATATTGATAGTATTGAAAATTAATTAACAAACACTCTATTATAAAACATTTAATGTTATATACATTGCATTTTACATCATCACTCTATTATAAAACATTTAATGTTATATACATTGCATTTTACATCATCGATCTTAAGATCCAACCATATAAAACCCAACAAACATAATATTAAATACTTAGGTGCTTATTGTTAGTTTATGATAAGTATTATTAGATTGTACGTGTCATGAAACAATTAATTGCATGCCCATATTTTACTATCTCATACTTTAAGATATTAGTAAAACATAATTATTTGAGTGATATTAAGTTATTTTATATTTTTAACATATTTTAGTAATATTAAGTTATTTTATTTTGCGGAGTGGTGGACAAATTAACTTATCCTTACCTCTGTAAGGGCAACTTCCTGAAGTGGTTAGAACAGAGGTGGGTTACTCTTCTGGGTTACAGTCGTGAACTCCTCCATCTTTCAAAAGGATGGCTCAAATTCATCTGTAGAACACATGAGGATGCTACTAGACTCCTGGATTCGAATTGGGTTTTGGGGGGGTGTAGCCTTATTCTTAAGTGTTGGAGAATAGCATTTGATCCGGAGATGAAACACTTCTAGTTCCACCATTTATGGGTACTCTTGCCAGGGTTACCGATTCATTTATGGAATCCTAAGGCGCTTAAAGCCATTGGAAACTCACTGGGGAGATTTATTGCAGTAGATTCCGAAGCATTAAAAAGCTCTTCGAGGAAGGTGGACAGAGTACTAATAGAAATGGACCTACATGGTGGTTTGTCGGAGGTCACTGATATTGAGTGGAGAGGTAGGCACTTGAGACAAAAATTAGACTACCTGGGTCTACCCTTTCGTTGCAGTCGGTACAGGGGTATTGTTCATTTGCGTTGGCAGTGCAATGGAGCTCCATTAGAGGAGGAATCAAAGGAGTCCTTACTACTTAGGGACCCTCCAGAATACATGGATGTTTTGAATTCTTTGGAGTGCGAAGGAACGGGCTTTGAACCAGATTCTACATGCACGAAAAAGGACGTGGACTCCACTCTTTCTGGTAAGTTGAAATGTCATTGCCCTAGTTTTTATTATACTCTTACAGTTTGGGAAAAATAAGCTTTAGATAATTCTGTTTGGTTGCGGTCTTCTACTAATGGGACCCCGAGTCAAGTTTCAAAAGAGGGCATTAATTTAGTTGACCTCCATCAGAATTCTGTGAGTCCTTCGAGGACTATCATTCACGATTTGGTTGGAACTGAGGTGAAAATGAATGTTATTGAAGTACCCACTAAGTCTCGCACTTAGACTCCCTATGCGTTGGATGCTCCTGTGACTATCCGTAGCGATTCCCCTCTGGTTGAATTTCCTGTAACTGAGTTGGGCTCACAAATTCTACCTGGTTATGGTGAATTGGAGATGGAAGAGCCCTCCCTTAGTGAATTCCTCGACTCACTTGTTCCTTTCGTCAAAAGAAATAAAATTATCTCTCAGTTACCTGTTTTTATAGGGAAATCGGTGGTAGGTGATGGACAAAATGCTGAAGAAACTTCATTTGGCCTGAATTCGGAGGAGGGGAAAGAATTTACTTGGTCGAGAGGAGTGGGAATGGAGTTTTCCCCACTAAAAACGAGAAGCTCGCGGAAAAATTTAGCATCCCTTAGTCAGAATAAAAGTGAAACCAACTCTACCCTAGAAGGAGAGCCACTTAGAGCGGTGAAAGCCCAGGCACGGGAAAAATAATGTTACTTTATCCTTAAATTTAAGAGGGACGAGAGGCACCCTGAAAAAGGCCTCGGTTAGTAGATTATTGGAACAAAATCGCCCATATATCATCTTCTTGCAGGAAACTTTGGTTTTAACACAAAATTCCAGAGATTTTTCGTTTTTCCTTAGACCTACTTGGGTGACTTGTGCGGTCAATGCTGTGGGTAATTCAGGGGGATTATTTGTCTCTTGGGATCCTGTTATCTTTGATCTAGTTCCCTTTCTTACGGTTGGCAACATCTTATTAACAGGTACAAGCTTAAAGGACAACAGGGAGCTAGCTTTCTTAAATGTCTATGGACCATGTATGGAATGCATAAAATTTTGGAAGAATATTGCTGATAGTGGTTTATTAGATATTAAGAACCTTATTTTAGCAGGTGACCTCAATTTTGTCTGCGATCCGGAGGAAGTATGGGGGGGTATTTCCAGACAATCTTATTTTGGAGACTTTTACAAGGATCTTTTTGGGAACAAAAAACTGATTGACATGAAGCCGACAAAGATGGTTCCGACGTGGAGAAATGGTAGGTCAGGGGTGGAAGCTGTGGAAAGAAGGATTGACAAGTGTTTAGTAGCTGAAGATTTGTTACTAAAGGTTGGGGTGTACCGATCCTAGGTTGAATACCCATTCATCTCAGATCACACACCCATTCTTTTACAATTGGAAGCTCCTCCGAGTCATATTGGCTTTCCATTCAAATTTAATGCTCACTGTCTAAATGATTTGGAGTTTGAGTATTTGGTTCATTCGACTTGGAACAATCCTATTTATTTGACTGAATCGGGGTTCAGGAATTGGCTCATATGGAAGTTAAAGGATTTAAAAGAAAAAACTAAACTCTGGTTTAGAAAGAAACAGGAAAAGAACCTGGTAAAACTAAAAGAATTAGAAGCAGGCATCAAGTTCTCCATTTTGATCCTGAATGCAGATACTACAAACCTGGAAGAAGGGAGGATTTTGCACCAAAAAGAATTGGATAGAAATGTGATCCTCAAAGGTATAGAATAATCTTGGAGATTATGTAGCCGAGTGATTTGGCTTACGAGTGGGGACAATAACACTAAATGCTTTCATAATTTTTCCAATTTCAACCGGGCGAGAAAACACATTTGGGAAATTTCGGATAATGAATGGTCAATTTTCACAGAGCCGGTAGACATTAAAAAGACAACCTTTGATCACTTCAATAGATTCTACAAGGAACAAGAGAATCCAAATATGACTGAGAAAGTTAATATTGCAAGTATGTTCCCAAAAATCTTCACTGAGGAGGACTTAATCAAAATCACACAATCGGTGTCATTGTAGGAATTAAAATGTGTTCTTTTCAAATTCAAAAAAGCCAAGAGCCCTGGCCCGGATGGTTGGCCAGCTGAATTTTTCACTTTTTTCTTTGATGTAGTGGGATAGGACCTTCTTGATATGGTGGAAGAATCGAGACGGATGGGATCGGTGGGGGCCAGTTTAAATTCAACTTTCTTGGCTTTGATCCCGAAGACACAAAAGCCCAAGAACTTTGAAGATTTTCGACCGATCGCTTTATGTAATTTATGCTATAAATTATTTTCCAAGATTATATCCAATCGGATCAAACCCATTCTATCAAGAGAACTCTCTGAAGAACAGTTTGTCTTTCTCCGTGGAAGGATAATCCAAGAACCTATCATCATAGTACATGAAAGCTTACACAGTATCAAAAAAAAGAAATTAAGTGCTCTAGTACTAAAATTGGATTTGAGAAAGGCTTATGACTGTGTTGATTGGGATTTTTTAAGACTCATTCTGGTTTCTACTGGATGCGGCACTCAGCTGACAAAATGGATAATGGTATGCGTTTCATCATCTACTTTTGATGTTTTAATTAATGGAGAAGCGACAAGTTTCTTTAAAAATGGGAGGGGGATGCGACAAGGTTGTCCTTTGTCGCCCCTGCTATTTATACTCGTAATGGAAGGGCTCGACCTACTGCTGAAATCTGCTCAGGGCGAAGGTAAAATCACAGGTATAAAAGTTTCCAGTCTTTATAAGAATTTGCATGTTTATTTGTTGATGATATTATTATTATGACAAGGGAGGACTTAAAGGAGTGGTGGGAGATAGACAAAATCATTTCATCATTCTGTATTGCATCTAGACTAATGGTAAATCAGTTCAAATATACAGTCCTTCGTGCAGGATTGTCAAGTAATGATCTTATTCCCTTCAAAGATCTCCTCCCCTATTCCTTTATGGATTTGTCTGAGGGGTTTAAGTACCCGGGCTATCAGTTAAAGACCATAACTTCCAGAGTCGAAGATTGGGATGGGATCCTTACAAATTTTTTGAAGAGGATAGAGGTTTGGTGCAATAGATGGATTTCGTTGGGGGGTCGATATACACTGGTAAAATCTGTGTTAGAAGGACAACCAATGTACTGGATGTCATTAGAAGCTATTCCTCATGCTATTTTGAATCAAATTCAGAAATTAATTTTCAAGTTTTTATGGAATGGTAGCAAAGACTCTCAAAAAATCCATTTATGTAGATGGGATCTACTATCTAGACCAAAAAAAGAAGGGGGGTGGGGGATCAGAAATTTGAATTTATTCAATACGACTCTCAATGCAAATTCTTTATGGAGGGTCTTGAATCTTCAGGGGATTTGGCACAAACTTATCAGAAATAAGTACATAAGAAATTTTATGGTAATTGAATGGATAAGGTTGTCTAACCATAAAATGAATGCGACACCGAGGATGTGGAATAACATGGTTCAGTCGTTTCATGTAATCCTCCATTGGCTGAGTTGGACACTAGGGAAAGGAACTAACATTGTTCTGGGAAGATATCATATTCTTGGCCTCGGATAGAAGGTGATCTTATCAGACCAATTGAGATCAATACTATCCATGAAAGGGATTTTCTCCTTGGATATGGCCTCGGTCTATCAAGACCCGATCACCCTTTCTGAAAAGTGGATTAGAGCAAAGGATTTGGGATTATCCAGTGATTTAGAAGCTGGATGGGAACAATATTGCAGAGAATTAAATGAGGCAGGGGTTTCACTTTGTGAGAAAGAGGACACACTCACCTGGACAAGAGGGGATTCCTCGGGGAGAATGTTAGTTAAGAATTTATATGCAACACTTATTTCTATCTATGAGTGGCCACAGTCGAAGAGATGGAAATGTAATTTATGGAAATGGGAGATCCAGTTGAAGAAAAAACTATTTATCTGGCTGGCTGCAGAAAATAAAATACTAATGTGGCAAGTATTACAGGGAAAAGGATGACAGGGCCCTAGGCAGTGTCCTTTATGTAAATCCGAAATTGAGGATGTTGATCATCTATTTGTTCATTGTCGTTTTATCTAGACTGTCTGGGAAAACTTAGCTATCCGTCTCAACAAAACTTTTCGATGGAAAGGACAGACTCTGTGCCACTGCTTCGAGGCATGGACGAGAGATAAAGATTGCTCCTATGTACTAGCGGCCCAACTCTGCTATAACAATTGGTATGAAAGGAATCGAGTTATTTTTGAAGGAAAAAATCCAAACTGGATGACTTTCTTTTTTAAAACTTTGAGGAATTTATGCCTAGGAAATAACCCAAAATAAAAAAATTCTATGAAAAGGAGCCCGCTAATTCAGGATACAGATCATCTAATTGCCTTTTTTGATGGGGCTTCAATTTTAAAAGGTCAGAATTGTGGGGTTGGGGGAGTTTTCAAGTTCTCTACAAAAAAAGTTTGTAGATGGCACCTAAATGGAGGTAGTGGCACAAATTCAAAAGTTGAATTGTTGGGGGCATGGGGGACTTTAACCATGGAAAAAATGTGGAATATTTCAAAACTAAAAATCTTTGGAGACTCGAAGGGTATTATTGACTGGCTCAACAATAGATGCATTTTAAAGGCCATCCATTTAGAAGGATGGAAATATAGGACAAAGGAATTATCCACTTAGTTTCAGGAAATCAACTTTAATCATATTTTCAGAGACTACAACAAGGAAGCAAATCTCCTATCGAAACAGGCCTTGCTCGGGCCTTTTGGCAGGATGAATTACTACTTTCTCGTCAATGGGAAGGCAGGACCACCGAATCATTTAAATCTCTTCTAATGGTGGCCTTTTCTTTGGGCAAATTTTTTTTGCACTAGTTCCAATTTTGGATGTCTTTTGTTTAAGGAAAGATGAAGTTCATAACTCTATTCACGCTATTATTAGTTTGTGATTTGTTTGTGTGATGCAAGATCCTTTTTTGTGAGGGGTTGTAATCATCCTTGACTGGATTTATTAGGGTTAATGTGTTGTAGAGATTTTTGTTTCCTCTTTTTGAAAAGTACAACAATACTTTTTATAGTAGTGAATGGCTAGCAATGTACTGAACATTATGGGGACTTGTATAAGATCATTGATATGGCTTGATGATGTAAATGAAATTATAATCTTAATATAATTTCGAGCAAATTTTCTTTGGAAAAAAAAGTTATTTTATATTTTCATTTACATATGAAAATACATACTAATATGAATAGTTAATTATTATATTACGAATTTATTTAATTATTATATATTTTTAATATTACTATATGATAAAGAAGGATACACATTTTATTATTTTTATCTTTTTAAATTTATTATCATTAAAATTAGGCCAAACAATTTTTATTAAAATTTTAATTTTGGATTTATAAATCGTGTTTTGATTGCAAAAATGAATTCAACACCTCCAAAATCATTAATGCAACCAAATTGAATAGTTAACAATTGAAATCTACAATTTCCATATTGTATAGCTAACAATTGATATTTACAATTTCATCAATGGAAAATAATTCTTACACAACTTGAGGCCAAAATTACAAATTTCCTCTCCTTCATATAGAGGTGAAAATCATAACAATTTTAGACAATGTGATATATTCTTAAAGATATATTTAGCCATTGTTTATGTTTTAGACATTGCATTTTTTTTTAATGTGAATTTCAAAATTTTTCCTTTTTTTTTGTTGTTGTTGTTTAATGTGACTTTCAAGAATCATTTTATGTTTCAATTGTGTTAGTTATACTTCATTTATAACTAAAAGAAAATTGCATGGACTTAAAAAACCAATTTCATTCTTTATCATAAAAAAAATATATTATGCTAAAATTTATATAAAGTTCTATAATGAAATTGTTTATTTTTTATTTTAATTTATTTGTATTGTATATTCACTAATTTTGAGGATTTACTTAATTTTCACAATATATAAATTTCTTATATTAAGTTTATATATGTTCAATATATACTTTTTTTCCTTCAAAACTCCACATCAACATGAAACTTAAATAGTCCTTATTTTTTATTAGTTTTCTTCAAAACTCTCTAATATCCTTGAAATCAAAGTGGAACTTAAATAGTCCTTATTTAGTCTTCTTTGTTGGGTTGATGGAAACATTACAATGTAATTTGATGGGTGAGAAATGTTATCTTAGGTCAAGAGTAAGGGTTGTGTGGACTTATGAAGCCCCCCTTGGTAGACTCACAATGGACATTTCATTGATCCTATCTAATGCGGGACCCACCATCAGTCATATACATTATTATACATCTTAAGTTATATATTTTAATTCCAAATAGATCCCACTCAACATTGATACACATTACCAACACTGTTATTTTCTTCTTATTCTTTTAGGAAATCTATGAATATTTAATCCACTCCATCTCAAGTTCAATCCACCATATTTATTGTTACACATTGATTCTTGCCCATATTATTCATTTTTTGCTTTAGTATTATTTATATTCTTGTTTACATATAGCTTTTAAAAACACATTTTCTTCATTTCCAAAAGAAAAAACTAACTATGATGTTTACATTGTTTAAAGCATATTTCAGATACACATCTTCGCATTGCAAAGCCACTGACGTGCTTAACAATGGAGGACCCACTAACATGAAATACCATTTGCATTAGACATCTTGTTGTTGAACTCAAACTACATAGAAGACAATTTCAAATCCATGTTATCCATCCTGGAAAGGGAAACCTTTCAAGGTCAGAGATAAAATAAGAACTTACTAAGAAATTTAATATTTCTGATACCTAAACAATATTAATATCTTCTTTTTGTACAACCGACCCATTCTCTAAAGGCTTTGGAATATTATATGATAGCATGAAAGACACATTGCAACATGAACCAAAACATCGCTTAGCTCAAAATGGTCTTAAAGCTCATGTTGAGAGGTCTACCAAAGCAAGTTCAAGTAGAGCAAAAAACATTCGAGGCATTAAAAACATCTAAAAAAAAACCTACTTGTAAGTATGTCTATATCCTTCCTATATATACACACACACACACACACATTTCCATCTTTTCTCATGTAAACTGCAATTATATATATAACATATATGTTGTCTACAATGCTTATTGTTCATGTGTAATGTAAACTACTGAATTTCATGCAAACAATGTAACATATTGATTGACAACTACTTTTTTGCAATAATGATAAATTATTTTTCATTTTCATCTATAATTTCCCTTTCAAACAAATCACTTATTAATTACAACACATGTTTTAATAGTTGAAACATAAATATTGAGTTTTATATTGGAGTAAAGTAAAACAAATATATATTTCTATCTCTATAATCTAACTACATAACATTTTCAATGTGTATATCTCTCTTTCTCTCCCTTTATACATCTATATCATCGACATTAACTTTATTATTCTTACCATGGTGCAAATATTATTCATATCATCAAACATACAAATGTCTTTATTTACATAATATAATATATTTAAAGTTTTAGGTTTTACATTTCCTCTCCTACTATATCATGCTTTTTCTTTTCCTCTTGTCTCATGTTTATTCATTCTTAAACTCTACACAAGTACATTTCAAATAGTTACAACCATACATCAACAAATATAGTGATACATGAAGACTTTTTTTCCCTCTACTCACATATGTAATCTCCTTTAATTTCATTTGTATCCATTATATTTTACTTATTACATTCCTTGTTTTTTTCCTATGTGGTCTTTCAGTGACCTAGGCATTGAGCGCTATGAAAAAAATGAAGGATATTGTCTCACTATGAAAAAAAGAAGAAGAATGCTTATGTTCTTTGTCACTTAGCTTCTAGATTCTTCCATATTATAATCATACTTCTATACATTCAATGTTCGACTTGGCCTATACTTCTATACATGAAATGTTCGACTTGTTCCATACTTATACACATGAACTATTCGACTTGGTCCATACTTCTATACATGAAATGAAATTCTATCAAATATGAACTATTCGAATTGTTCTTCGGCGTTTACTTTCCCCCGCTTCGGGGGTATGCTGGTTATATTGTATTAATATACAATAACACCATATCAGTGAATACCAACTTAAAAAGAATCAAAGCAACACTAGTCCTTTAAAATATCAAAACACTTTATAAGCAATATTATGATTTCAGATTGAAAATAGGAAGTTTTTGTGGAAAGGTTTGTATGATGCGATTTTGTATTATGCCTCTTCGAGAATATTTACATCAAAATGTATAATATTTAGGATTAAATTAAAAACATATTTTAGTGAACACATTAAAGATGAAATGAGAATATTATGTATGATGTGATTTTGTATTATGCCTTCGAGAATATTTCCATCAGAATATTTCCATCAAAATGTATAATATTCAATATTAAATTGAAAATACATTTTAGTGAACACATTAAAGATGAAATGAGAGGTAAATAGAAATACCAAATATATCAATGGTCATAAATATAGCAATGATGCCAATGGAAAAACCAATATTAAATATCAAATAAAAACATTTGTATTGTATTCATGATGTGATTCCAAGTCTCTTACAACTTCTAACTCTTTGGGCTCTCTCCAAAATTGAAAGGAAAGATCAAGTGGACTTGTAGAAGAGAAAATTGTAGAGAGAGAACCATTACCCTCTAGCTATGCATGCATCTTTTAGTGAATATATGCAACTACTTTCTAATTCTAACTTACATTTATTGATAATTTATATCATTTGAGGATAATTTACACTTTTTCCACTTCCAAATATGATATGCTACCACAATGTATGTCAACATTAACCATTAAGCAAGTTAACCATTAAGTAAGTGGTTATTTCTTGTTAATTGTCATAAATTCTTGAAGGAGGGTTCTTGGATTTGGGAAAGAGAGGGTTTTTTTTTTGTTACCCTGTAGTTCTCATAATTTAATTCATCCTTTATGTCCATCACTAAAATTCCTATTTGGATATGCTTCCCAAATTTTCCAATACACTTTTGGGAGTTAATAGTGTGTAATGCCCATATTTTGGCCTTAGTAAGTTAGAAATTTGATTTTACTCATCTTAGTAATTCATTGTTTAGTAACTATTTGGGCTCAATTAAATTGATATAGACATTTGAGATGTTTGCATCTGAATTGATTCATGTGTCACATAATATCATTTTTATTGTTATATATTCATGATGATAATAGTTATGTGATTTGTTTAGACATGCAAATTTAAATGTGGAATTTCAGTACATGGATACCAATTCAAAAATGGATTCTCATATGAAATTTGTGATGTATCTACATGGATATGAGTATTGGTGAGATAACCTATAGGTCAACACGCTATGTAATAGCCAAATATCTACAGTGCTGAGGTAACCTAGATGTCATAGACATAAAAAAGATAGCACATGCTCTTAGTTTTAGTTATTCTTTAACTTGTGATTCCAAATATTGCTATGATCTGTGGTAAGTGTGGTTTTGATAGGACACACAACTTGCTCGAAGTGGTTGTTTGATGATGTGACTCTGAGAAAAATAGTTTTACAGTATGGCTCGATCTAGGGTGCTGACCCTAGTTCTATCAATAAGGGTGGAGGTATGACCCATTGAGTATCTTGTTGACCAAATTATTATTAGGAGGAGTTGATGTATTTCCCACCATTTATCCTTCGAAACCTAGAGTCATGGGATGGTTTTGTGAAGCCACGCTCCCCTAGTCGTGCGATGGGGACTACTAGTTACTTGCAGGGGAAGCTTGGTCGAGATAGATGACACTTTCACTCAAGGGTTCTATTTGGAGCTAGGTCAATGTAGTTGACACTCCAACATAGTCCAACAAAGGAAATGATAGGATGTGGAAGATAGAAGTAGGTTAGGGAGGAAGGATGATTCAAATTTATTGACAATGTTGCTTGGGAATTAGATGTACCACTCTTATTTATTCACTTGGTTCCTACCATGTTTAAAACACCAATTTTGATTTCATTTAGATATTTTATGTGTAATGATAAATTATTGATGAATTATTGTAATTTTGTTAGTTAAGAATATTGAATGATGGATTCACTTGATTTGTTGTCTTGCATGATTTAATGTGAACATGATGGAACTATGCATTACAGGAAGTGATTGTTGAACAATAGTGCATGTGTAAGCTATGTGTACGCTAGCTACACATACATACTCTAAGTATCTACACAAATACAATTAATTGTGTATTAATTACTAAACTAGGTTATTAAATATTTAATTGAATGACTTAATGATTATGCAAATGATATTGCATACACAAATATATAGTAGCATTCGATGCCTTATTTGACTTTGATTGATGGTTGGTATGATAAATTAAATGAGTATGGTGGGTTGTCATAAATTTTTGGGAAAATTGTCAAGTTGCATTTATAAGCTAGCATGAGAAGAAAGACTTTACATTCTAGTTATTGTATTTTATGTGAGTCATTTAATATTTTAGTTTTATTTTAACATTTCCCCAAAAATCTAGATGATGGAGGTTGATGGCTAATTATGGGGTAGTTGAGGAGACTTGGAGAAGGAAATATGGAAACTAGATAAATATGAAGAGGAAGTAGTGTTCATGGGGAGAGAAAAATGGAGGTTGATAGGTTGGATTATTCTCGGAAGAAATATTCTTGTGACAATCTTCTTAGAGCATAGGTGCATTGTTGTTCTTGGAGTCATGGGCATAGAGGGACAAGAGAAGAAAGGTTTCTTGGAGCTAGGAAGCTGGATAGGCTCGTAGTTGGCTAGGAGGATAATTTTGTTTCACTTCGGGCAAGTGGAAGTGGAAAAAATTCTTGGAGGCATCGACATCTTTTTCTTAGTATGTATTTTTTTATGTTTCTATTATTCCATTTAAAGAACAATTTTTTTTTTACATCAAATATTTTAATGCATGCGTTTAAATTATCAAATATTATTTCACAGCATCTTGTGGACAAGTGTTACATAGTGTTTGAAGAAATTATGAATACATTGGGAATATATTAAAAAACAAATACAGATCGGCTAAAGCTTGTCATTTCTACATATGCTCATATATGTGTGGAGATTGACATTAGTAAGGATTAACAGATAATTTGATCCTTCAAAGGAAATGTTCCATCTGGAATTAGGATTTGGATCAAGAAAATACATTTTTCAGGTGTTGGCTTGGTTAACAAGTAGGACATTTACAAGATTCATGTTTTCAAGCACGAGTTTACTCTAAAAGGAAAAAAGGAAATAAAATAAAATCTGAAGGAAGAAAATAATTTGGACAGCAACTATCAGACAATAAAGAGGAACATAATGCAAAAAAATAGCATACAATAGTCTTAGAGATGGTGTTGAGCCCTTAATAACCCCCATTAAGTTTTGAGCAAAATTGGGGGCCGTACTTTTTCCTTCGTAATATGAAAATGATTTCTTTTGGACACATATTGAACTTGGTTCCTCATTTCATTTTACCATGATCATCTCTTAGATGGTTAAGTCATATGAGCCTTCATGTTCTACTTGATTTTGACTCATTTTTGTTGCATCCTTGAGGTTTATTCCTCAATTAAGTTTTGGTTCCCTCCCTTCGAACTAAGTTTCCTTCGTTCAAATTCTTTTTAGATCGGGCTTGATTTGAAAAATTGGGCCCCTTATTTTCTTGTTGCTCCAGCCTTTGTGTTGTGATGTTGTTGTTGCTCCAACCTTTGTGCTGTGGTGATGATGTTGTTGTTGATGTTGTCTCAACCTTGTGTTGATGATGTTGTTATCTCAGCCTCATGCTGATGATGTTGATGATGTTGGTGTACCAGCCTCGTGTTGGTGATATTATTATTCTAGCTTCATGCTATTGATGTTGATGATGTTGGTGTACCAACCTTGTGTTGGTGATATTATTATTCTATCTTCATGCTATTCATGTTGATGCTTCAAATTCATGCTGAAGATGATGTTGATGCTGCTACTTCAGCTTCATGCTGAAGATGATGATGATGTTGCTACTTCAACTTCATGCTAAATATGTTGATGATGATGCATCGATCTTGTACATATTGATGATGTTGTATTAGTGTTATACAAATTGATGTTGATGCAAAGAATAATGATGATGATGTCATTCCAACTCCATGTTGTGAATGATGATGCTATTCCAACACCATGTTGTGAATGATGATGATGATACTATTCCAGGTCCATGCTATGAACGATGATGTTATTGATGATGAGAAAAACTTCCAATGATTTATAGATGTGCCAGTAAGTGTTCCATATGATGTTGATGTTGCTTCCCTCTATCTCTCTTGATGATGTTGTATTGTAGAATACCCTTCTTGTTAAGGGGGAGTGTTGAAATATTGTAACTGCGAAGAATATTCTTATTATTATTGAGTTATTTTATATAGATCAAATTCCCTTTTATGGATTGATCATGTTGGGCCTTGTATTTGACCAAATCCCCCTTTTTTGATTGGTCAAACCCTAATTATATCATGCTATTTGAGAAGTCATCCCCCAAGCCTAATTAAAGTGGTTTTAGCCACTAATTGAAGAAGTCGAACCACCTTGGTGAAGAGACACAACCCTAGAACCTATCATCTAGTATAAATAAAAGAAGATCATGCCTCATTCTCTGACTCACTCAAGTCACTCATCTAGTGTGTGAGTTTGAAAGAAGCTGCAATTGCCAGAAGAAGAAGAGAGAGAGAGGAGCATTGCTCAGTGTTGGATATTCTCTAGTGTTTGATTTATTATCTTGGTATTGTATTGTAAATCTATATTAAGGAAGTTTTTGATGGGTTTTTCTCCCCCATGAGGGTTTCCCAGGATAAATGTTGTGTACCTTGTGATTGTGTTTCTTTCAGTGATCCTTCTTATGCTATTATTGTCTAGTAAATTGAAAAGAACTTAATAGAAACTCTAAATTTAACATATATGCACCAACTCGAGGCATTCTTTTTCTCTGTAGGAAGCATCGAGAAAACTATCCCTTTGGTGTTTGGCCAAAGTACAACTCTCACACGAGTTTTTATGTTCATTTATAATGGACAAACCTTTGACCATAGACTTCTTCTGTAAAAGACTAAGATTACTAAATGGTAAATGACCATATCTAAGATGCTACAACCAAGTCTCATCTGATCTTGATATATTTTGGGCATATGGATGTGATAGATTAAGATTTCTCAATATCAAATGAAACATTCTATTTTTGGTCATTTGTATTGTAGCTTTGATTTTCTTACTAGGTGGTTTGTCCAAGATTGTACATTTGGAACCTTATAAAATGACCTTATAACTATGTTCAATCATCTGGCCTACACTCATTAAATTATGTCTAAGACCATGTACATAATAAACATCATGAATATCCTTGTTTTCATCTTGCTTGGTCAATATAGAAACTACACCCTTGCCTAAAACTTTCTTTTGATAATCATCTCCCAATTTAATTTGAGATATGACAAAACTATCTAAGCTAAAAAACAAATCTTTGTTACCTGTCATATGATTGTTGTAGCCACTATCCAACAACCAGAGATCATGGTTATTTCATGCTTCTTATGTGACTTGGCATGATAATAACATTGATTCAGATGTTCCTTCTTCAGTGTTCGTAACATTTTCTCTACCCCTATTCATATCTTCTTGCTTATTTTTGCATTCACTTTCGTAGAAACCAAATTTATTGCAATAATAACACTAGATCCTTGATTTGTCAGTCCACCTTAGTTGATTGAAATTTCTGCCTCTCCCCCTTTGGTTCTGAGAGTTTCTCTATGGATTTTCTCACTGTTGACTCTGTTTTGAGTATTTTGAAGTTGACCTCTCTCCTATTTGAGAGCATACTCTTCCTTGTTTTCCTCTGCTTCTATTACCTCGACCTCTACCTCTAGTTATGGAGGCTTGAGACTGAAATGCATTCTCCAAATATTTAGTATTTCGATTGAACCTATTCTCATGAGTTAACAAAGATCCCATGAGTTCTTCAACTATCAGTGTTGATAGGTCTTTCGACTCTTCTATGGTGACCACAAACATATTAAACGTATCGGGAAGGCTTCAGAGTACCTTCTCAATGACCTTTTGATCTTGAATATCTTGTCCATGCATTCCCAGTTGATTGACAATGCTAGTGACATGGGTTATAAATGATCCACATAATCCAAATGCTTCATATGGAGAGTCTCAAAACTCTTTCTGAGTGTCTACAACTTTGCATTTTTTACTTTATATGTGTCGTGATTGGTTATTTTGAGAGTTTTCCATGCTTGTTTGGCATGATCTGTTGCTGCTACTTTGGGGAAAATATATTCCTCTAACCCTTGTTGGATGAGCCATAGGGATTTGATGTCATTTTTCCTGAGTTCTCCAAAAAATATTTCTCTATGCATTTGTCATTTCTTGTAGATCGACCAGATCTGGTTCTGTGGACCGTTAACTACTCCTTCCCAACAATCTTCAGACTAGAGGAAATTTTTCATCTTGATATACCATACAACACAATTCTTTCCTGTTAAAATTGATCCTCATGACAATTCCTGACTGCTTCTAGACGCCATGGATCCACTACTGGTAGTTAACTCTCCCTTTCTGATTTAAATTTCGATGTCTCTCCTTTTTTTGCTTCGCTCTAGGAAAGATCGACCTTTAAAATAAAACCCTTTTTGTGTTAATGCAGGTTTGTAGATTGCACACAATAATGATAACGACCAAGCTCAAAAATTATCAATTTCATAAGTATGGGGCTTCGGTCATGCCCTAACACTAAGCTTACTTGTGGCCAAAAAGTAATGGTCGTGGCCCTAAAAATTTATTGAATGGCTAATGGCGGATCAAAAAATTTGGGCGTAATTTTTTTTTACTAATATTTCCTTCAATAATTATGTCTTTAATAAATTGACAAAAAACAACATTTTGAAATCCTCCTTTTTTTAAATTTTTAATTGAATTTTTTTTAATCCAAAACCACTTTTGAAAAAAGTTTTTGAAATATTGAACCTTGTTTTTTATTCACTGCGATTTTCCTTTTCTTTCTACTAATATTTGGGGCAGCTTTGTCCAAATGAAGGCTCAACCTTCATCTTCACGTTGCGAGTTAAACCGACTCTGCAACCAAACTCCAAACTGCTCTCCTTTCTTTGAAGAGTATTAATCCTACCATGTTCAAGTTCAAGCAGACACAAGCATTTAAAAAATAGAGCATACACACACACCAACAATTGAGTTGTTCAGCTCGTTTCCATATTCATATGAAAACTAAAATGCAAAATACATAAAAGTAGATATTTCTTTAGAACACTCCATCTTCTCGCCTACCTAATAAATGTCTATCCACCTATTTCATCTAATGCATTTATGATGCCTATCAACTATCTACTTGGCCAAGTAAATGGGATAAATGAATCCATTTAACAAAAGGAACCATTGTGCCCTTCATTCTATGACACCATGGCCGATTTTTAACTGAAATCTTCCTCTAACAAGGAATTTAAAATCTCTAGCAATACTTATACAACAACAGTCCACTTTGAGCTCTACTAAATATAGCTCTATTAATGCTTTATCCAGGTTTATAACACGGTTGGTCTGGATATTGGAATAATAAATCAATTGTCCAAAAAACCAGTTGGAAGCTTAGAGTATATGCAACGGTTCAACAATGATGCTACTATATATATATATATATATATATATATATATATATATATATATAAATTGTTTTTGCACTCTCTTCTCTATTATTTTTAACAGAGGAAAGGTCGCATGTGTGTTGCAAGAATGTGAAATAATGTGGGTTTAATTTTATTTTTTGAGAAATATAACACGGAGAAACAAAAACTAGATTGCACACAAACCATTTTGATTTAAAAAACTAGCATTGGGAATGAAAAATCTTACCAGATTATTGAGGAGCTCTGTTTGAAAATTTAAGGTGGGGGTGGGGGGAATATATGAGAAAACTTAATAAACTTATTAAGTTTTCTCATATATTTCCTCCAACCCATTTTCTCATACATTCTTGAGGGTGGAGATGGGGGGAATATATGAGAAAACTTAATAAGTTTATTAATTTTTCTCGTATATCCCCCCCACCCCTATCCGTGAGGATGGGGGTGGGGGGAATATATGAAAAAACTTAATAAGTTTATTAATTTTCCTCATATATTCCCTCATCCCCACACCCACCCTCATCCCCACACCCACCCTCATATATGAGGGTGGGGATGGTATATGAGGGTGTGGGTGGGGAGAATATATTTCGCCACCCTCATCCCCACACCCACCCTCATATATGAGGGTGGGGATGGTATATGAGGGTGTGGGTGGGAGGATATATGAGAAAAATTATTAAACTTTTTAAGTTATATGATATATTCCCCACACCCCCACCCTCATCATGGGGGTGGGGGGAATATATGAGAGAACTTAAAATGTTTATTAAGTTTTCTCATATATTCCCCCCATCCTCACCCTCATATATATTAAGGTGGGGGGAATATATGAGAAAAATTAATAAACTTTTTAAGTTCTCTGATATATTCTCCCCACCCCCATGTGATGATTCCCCCCACCCCCACCCTCATCATGGGGGTGGGGGGGATATTTGAGAGAACTTAAAAGTTTATTGAGTTTTATCATATATTCCCCCCACCCTAATATATATGATGAGGGGGGGATCGGGGGAATATATGAGAGAACTTAAAAAGTTTATTAAGTTTTCTCATATATTCCCCCCACCCTAATATATATGAGGGTGAGGGTGGAGGGAATATATGAGAAAACTTAATAAGTTTATTAAGTTCTCTCATATATTCCCGCCACCCTTTTGATGAGGGTGGGGGTGGGGGGAATATATGAGAAAACTTAATAAACTTATTAAGTTTTCTCATATATTCCTCTCACCCCCACCCTCAACTTATTAATTTTTATCATATATTCCCCCAACTCCCACCCTCAACTTATTAAGTTTTATCATATATTCCCCTCACCCTCACCCTCAACTTATTAAGTTTTCTCATATATTCCCCCTACCCCCAGCCCCACCCTTGTGATGAGGGTGAGGCTGGGGGCGGGGGGAATATATGAGAAAAATTAATAATTTTATTAAGTTTTTTCATATATTCCCCCCACCCCCATCCTAACTGATAAATTTTTCTCACGAGGGTGAGGGTGGGGGGAATATATGAGAAAAATTAATAAGTTTTTTAATTTTTCTCATATATTCCCCCCACCCTCATCCTAACTTATTATTTTTTCTCATATATTATCCCCATCCCCTCCCCCACCCTCATAGTTTATTAAGTTTTCTCATATATTCCCCCCACCCTCACCCTAAGTGATAAATTTTTCTCACGAGGGTGAGGGTGGGGGTGGGGGGAATGTATGAGAAAAATTAATAAGTTTATTAAGTTTTCTCATATATTCCCCCCACCCCCATCCTAACTTATTAATTTTTCTCATATATTATCCCCACACCCTCCCCCACCCTCATAGTTTATTAAGTATTCTCATATATCCCCCGCACCCCCACCATTAAGTATTCTCATATATTCCCCCATCCTCACCCCCACCCTAACTTATTAATTTTTCTCATATATTCCCGTCGCCCCCACCCTCATATATGGGGATGTATGAGGGTGGGGGTGGAGGGAATATATGAGGAAACATAATAAGTTTATTAAGTTTCCTCATGTATTCCCCTCACCCCCACCCTCATATAGGGTGGGGGGAATATATGAGAAAACTTAATAACTTAGATGTATGAGGGTGGGGGTGCGGGGAATATATGAGAAAAAATAATAAGGGTGGGGGGAATATATGAGGGTGGGGGGAATATATGAGAAAACTTAATAAACTTATTACGTTTTCTCATATATTCCCCCCACCTTTATTAAGTTTTCTGGGGGGAATATATGAGAAAACTTAATAAGGGTGGGGGGAATATATGAGTGTGGGGGTGGGAGAAATATATGAGAAAACTTAATAAACTTATTAATTTTTCTCATATATCCTCCCCACCCCCACTCTCGTATACAAGGATGTATGAGGGTGAGGGTGGGCGTGGGGGTCGGGGTGGCAGGATGTATGAGGAAACTTAATAAACTTATTAAGTTTTTTCATATATTCCCCTCACCCCCACCCTCATACATAGGGATGGGAGGATGTATGAGAAAAATTAATAAACTTATTAAGTTTTCTCATATATTCCTTCCACCCCCACCCTCATATATGGGGATGGGGGGAATATATGAGAAAACTTAATAAACTTATTAAGTTTTCTTACATATTCCCCCCACTCCCACCCTCATATATGGGGAATATATGAGGGTTGGGGGAATATATGAGGGTGAGGGTGGGGGTAATATATGAGGGTGAGGGTGGACAGAATATATGAGAAAACTTAATAAACTTATTAAGTTATCACCCTCATATATGGGGAATATATGAGAAAACTTAATAAACTTATTAAGTTTTCTCATGGGGGTTAAGTTTCCTCATATATTCCCCCCACCTCACCCCACCCCCACCCTCATATATTCCCCATATATGAGAAAACTTAATAAACTTATTAAGTTTTCTCATGGGGGTGGGGGGAATATATGAGAAAACTTAATAAACTTATTAAGTTTTTTCATATATTCCCCCCTATTAAGTTTTTCTCATATATTCCCCCCACCCGCATTTATTAAGTTTTCTCATATATTCCCCCCACCCGCATGAGAAAACTTGATAAATTTATTAAGTTTTCTCATATATTCCCCATATATGAGGGTGAAGGTGGGGGGAATATATGAGAAAACTTAATAAGTTTATTAATTTTTCTCATATATTCCCCTCACCCCCACCTGAGAAAACTTATTAAGTTTATTAATTTTTCTCATATATTCTCCATATATGAGAAAACGAGAGAATATATGAGAAAACGTAATAAACTTATTAAGTTTTTTCATATATTCATATATTCCCCCCACCCGCACGAGAAAACTTGATAAGTTTATTAAGTTTTCTCATATATTCCCCATATATGAGGGTGAAGGTGGGAGGAATATATGAGAAAACTTAATAAATTTATTGATTTTTCTCATATATTCCCCTCACCCCCACCTGAGAAAACTTAATAAAATTATTAAGTTTATTAAGTTTTCTCATATATTTCCCCCACCCTCACCCTCATATATGAGAAAGCTTAATTAAGTTTATTGATTTTTCTCATATATTCCCCTCACCCCCACCTGAGAAAACTTAATAAAATTATTAAGTTCATTAAGTTTTCTCATATATTCTCTATATATGAGAAAACTTAATAAACTTATTAAGTTTCCTCATATATTCCCCCCACCCCCATGAAAAAACTTAATAAGTTTATTAAGTTTTCTCATATATTCCCCATATATGAGAAAACTTAATAAACTTAATTAAGCTTTCTCATATATTCCCCTTACCCCCACCCTCACCCTCACACTCATATATGAGGAATATATGAAAAAATAAATAAATTTATTAAGTTTTCTCATATATTCACCCACCCCGACATGAGAATACTTAATAAAATTATTAATTTTATTAATTTTTCTCATATATTCCCCCACCCCCATGAGAAAACTTAATAAACTTATTACGTTTTCTCATATATTCCCCCCACCCCATGAGAAAACTTAATTAAGTTTATTAAGTTTTCTTATATATTTCCCATATATGAGGGTAGGGGTGTGGGGAATATATGAGAAAACTTAATTAATTTTTCTCATGGGGTGGGGGGAATATATGAGAAAACGTAATAAGTTTATTAAGTTTTCTCATATATTCCCCATATATGAGGGTGGGGGTGTGGGGAATATATGAGAAAACTTAATAAACTTAGTTAAGTTTTCTCATATATTCCCCCAGCCACACCCTCACCCTCACCCTCATATATGGGGAATATATGAGAACACTTAACTAAGTTTATTAAGTTTTCTCATGGGGGTGCGGAGAATATATGAGAAAACTTATTAAGTTTTCTCATATATTTGGTGGGGGTAATATATGAGAAAACTTATTAAGTTTTCTCATATATGGGAAATATATGAAAAAACTTAATAAGTTTTATCATATATTCCCTCCACCCCCACTCCCACCCCCATACATATGAGGGTGGGGGTGGGGAGAATATATGAAAAAACTTAATAAGCTTATTAAGTTTTCTCATGGGGGTGGGGGGAATATATGAGAAAACTTAATAAGTTTATTAAGTTTTTTTATATATTATGAGGGTGAGGGTGAGGGTGGGGTGGCGGAAATATATGAGAAAACTTAATAAACTTATTCCATGAGAAAACTTAATAAGTTTATTAAGTTTTATCATATATTATGAGGGTGAGGGTGAGGGTGAGGGTGGGGTGGGGGAAATATATGAGAAAACTTAATAAACTTATTAAGTTTTCTCATGGGAGTGGGGGGAATATATGAGAAAATTTATTAAGGGGAATATATGAGAATAATTATTAGGTTTATTAAGTTTTCTCATATATTCCCCTCACCCTCACCCTCACCCTCATAATATATGAGAAAACTTAATAAACTTATTAAGTTTTCTCATGGGGGTGGGGGGGAATATATGAGAAAACTTAATAAATGGGGGTGGGGGGAATATATGAGAAAAATTAATTTATTAGTTTTTCTCATATATTCCCTCACCCCCACTCTCACCCTCACATATATGAGGGTGGGGTGGGGTAAATATATGAGAAAACTTAATAAGTTTATTAATTTTTCTCATATATGGGGAATATATGAGAAAACTTAATAAACTTATTATTTTTTCTCATATATTCCCCCCACCCTCTCATATATGGGGAATATATGAGAAAACTTAATAAGTTTTC
The DNA here is from genome assembly GCA_010110895.2 of Picea sitchensis. NCBI lineage: Eukaryota > Viridiplantae > Streptophyta > Pinopsida > Pinales > Pinaceae > Picea > Picea sitchensis. The sequence goes on along the minus strand of SNQJ01S0006931.1, from coordinate 58,095 downwards.
TCACGGGGGTGGGGAAATATATGAGAAAACTTATTAAGTTTATTAAGTTTTCTCGTATATTCTCTCCACCCCCACCCTTCACCCTCATATAGTTTCATATATTATTATGTTTTCTCATATATTCCCCCCACCCAGTTTATTAAGTTTTCTCATATATTCCCACCAGCCCCACCCTCATATAGTTTCATATATTATTATTTTTTCTCATATATTCCCCTCACCCCCACCCTCATATATGAGGGTGAGGGAGGGAGGAGGTCAATGGAATATATGAGAAAACTTAATAAGCTTTTTGGGGTGGGGGAATAAACTTAATAAACTATGAAGGTGGGGGAATATATGAGAAAGCTTAATAAGTTTATTAAGTTTTCTCATATATTACCCCTACCCACACCCTCACCCTCATATATTATTAAGTTTTCTCATATATTCCGTCCACCCCCACCCCCATATATATGAGGGTGAGGGAGGGGGTGTGGGGAATATATGAGAACACTTAATAAACTTATTAAGTTTTATCATATACCTCCACCCTCACCCCCACCCTCAACCTCATATGTTTGTAAAGTTAATGTGGGAGATCGTAAAAAATTATTGTTTTCTCTGATAGAGCTCGAATGCTTCTTCAAGAATAGATCTCTTATGTGCTCGCTCTGCTTGCTTGGTAAGATCAATATTCATGAATTAATTGTAATTAATTTTCAGCACGATGTTTGGAAGCAGTTGTAAGCTCCTTGGATAGTGTGACCCTACCTAGCGGGGGTTGCCGGAAAGTGAGTTGCCCGATTTGGCATGGATGACCATCAACTTGGATGAGCACGTAGGAAACAATGAAACTTGCATAAATTGCAACATATATCTTTTATTACTTAGGAAATCATGCACTAAGTTAATCATTAACTTAATCATTGACTTAGTACATGGTAGATAATTCTTGTAGATAATGCTTTCCAAAGACACACCCTCCACCTGATGTACATAAACATGACATTATAAAGCATTATTTATCCATCCCATAATTATTAAAAATAAAATATATGTGATAATGATGGGAAAAAGGACCCCATTGAAAGAACTGGAGCACTGCGGAGACGAGCTACAAGCATATTTTCTTCGTCAATTTAATGAACATGTACACTTTCAATGGATTTATTGTATAATTTTCGAGACTGTTGTTGCTGCTTTTACATGTTTAAGGAACAAAGGAACATACAATAGTTACTAACTAATAATCTGTCAAAACCGAGATCGCTCGTCAAACCGAGATTATTAGTTTTTAATAGCAAGTAATATGCACCATGTAGTAAGTGAACTATTAGTAGTGTGCTTTAGGTATGCAAATATTGAATAGTGTGGTATTTAATTGATAAAAAATAATTGGTCTACAACAATCATTGATTCACTGCAATGTGCATAATTTTCTCTTAACCATCTGAGAAAATGTTATAAGGATTAATATATTGTGTTAATTATAAAGTGTTAATTATAAAAAGTTCATGTCGAGCTCCAAAATAAGACCTCAAATTAAATAATCAATTAAATAATCAATGAAATGTGAAATAAATATTTTTAAATAGTTAGAAAAAAAAACCAATACTTAATATAGTATTTTAATGAATACTTTGGAAAACATCTATGATCAATAAATAACTAATACAGTCAAAAACATATAGAATGTTATATAACCTGCGGGTACAGGTATAATAAAACATTCCAATAACTAACCAAAATTATCATGGTAAATACTCCTAATCTCGTATTTCTATTTTAGTTTTCGAAAATGATCATGGTAAATACTCCTAATCTCATACTTCTAATTTTTTGTTTTTGTTTTTTCTAATTGTTTAGGATGATAAAAAACAGGGTCATCAAAAGCCACATATAATATTTTTGAAGCAATAATGTTTCTCTAAAATTTATTCTTTGTGGGAATATAATTTACCCATGCAATCTGTAAGTTGCAAACATGGTAACTTAGCATACAATCGTCAGGTTAAGCCCTTCATACCCCAGCCAACCAGCCAACCTAACATATTAGTCTCCAATATTTTGGCAATGCTATGTTGTGGGTGTTTAATGTCCTCAATGGTGAACAGATAGGGATTGCATCTTCTAAAGAAAAGCGTAGTCTTCATAACAAATCAACTCAAAATTAACAAGAGAACAAGTTTGACATTATAAATTATGGTATTTGTGTGACCTGAAAATCGATTATAAGTTATTGGCTTGACAGGTTCTTGACCATCATAATAGAATTAAACCTCGTGTTCACAAAAGAGAGTACGTTCATTATCAAGTTAGGTTTCAATTCGTTAGCATCATGTAAACATGGTTTGTGTGTGTTTTTGTCTTTCTTTGCAGCAATGGTCTTTTTCATGATATAGTTGTATATTGTATTTGTTTCTTTCTATATATTTGCTATTTGCATGATAAACTGAACTTCAATAACTCTTTCAAAGTTTTTTTTTTTTTTTTTTTTTTTTNCCGCAGAATTGTGATGCTCAAGAAAATGTGATTTCAGACCTTTAAAGTTATATTAATTGGCCTTGGAAGTTGTATTAATTGGCCTTGGAAGTTGGTATTTTAGTGACCTTGATTTTGATAATGTAGTTCTTTCAGTATGCCATAGATTCAATTGTGGAAAGTTGATCTGGATAGGTGGAGCTCCATTCAATTCAATCAACTTTTTTTTCATGGATAATTTTTATTTTATCCTATGTATTCCTCTCTCTGAAGTCAATTTGATTTTAGGTGAGGTAGTTCTTTGATGTTTGCTAGAGGATATTTTTCTTGGATAGTCACTAGTTCATAGTACATACTCAGTTTCAAGTGAGGTAGTTCTACGATGTTTTCCAAAGGATATTTTTCTTGGATAGTTAGTTGTGCATAGTACATACTCCCCAGTATGACTTTTATTGAAGCATCTTTGCATGAATTGAACCAAATTAAGAGGGTTCCAACACCACCGTATTACAACAGGAGAAAAATCATTTTTTGTTATCAATAACTCACTCCCAAGTGACTATAACTAGATTTTCAAAGTAAACACAAATCTCATATGGTAGCGTCATTGGGAAGAAAGAAAAACATGAATAATAGTGAAAATAAAAATAAGCTATTCAAACACAAGTATGTCATGCAACCTAAAATCAATATAATTTCTTCTTAGCCCATAGAAATAGAAGTATGATACCAGAGAGATGATATACCTTTGAAACACACATACCAATTATGAAATTGTCTTAGGATGCTTGTTTTGACTGAGAGTTGCAACAACTTGGTCTGTGTTAAAATCTTAGCTCCAAAACTGGGCATGAGTGTTGAAATTTGGTAGCTTGGAGGTACTTCTGCATTGGAAGCACTCAACATGCAGAAGTGACCAAGCAAAATTTCTCCTAGTGACTTTATAATGTGTTTTTATAAAGTGACTTTATAGAGTGATTTTATAAAGTTGGGTCTTTTAATTTTTTAATGTAAAAGTGACTTTATGATRTTATGGGTCACTTTATTAACTTAAGTGACCTCAATGAATGATTAAGTCGTGACTGTTGATCTCAAAGGGAAAGTGAAGAGTTACTTAAGGGAGATCAAGGGTTAGAGGAGTTACAATTCAAAATTGCTTAAAGGCACCTCATTAGGAGAAGGAGGGCGTACTTTTGAGGAGAGATTGAGGGGAGGTGAAGGGGCACACATCCCAAGGAGGAGTTCTTTGCTTGAGGAAAGAGCTACAACAAGAGGGGCTTGGCACGCATCCCTAGGAGAGGGATTGACACACAATCCAAGGATCATTTGCAACATTCAACAGTCCGTACACCAACTACAATAGAGGTCGTACAATAGTGTTTTGTTGGCGGTATAGCAAGAGGAGGCACATAAATCGAGGCTGTGAATATACATCAAGAGTGGCACAATTTTCTATGCTAGTTTGTTGAAGTTTTCTGTTTTGTTTCGTACTGATTCTCTTGGCACAAGTTTCTATACATTTCTGTGATTGTTTGTGGAGTTTTACTAGCTGTTTTGGGCCGTACTACCATACAGTTGAGGCAATCTGCCCTAGTTACAATCTGGTACAGTTTGTATTGAAGGATGACTTGCTGAAATAAGAGATATTATGTGTTGTAATGTTGATGCTTATTGTTGTTGTATAAACTCAGATTTTCCTTGAGCACAATAAATATATTTTTATCCTCAATTCTGTCCCTAATTTTCAATGTATTTTTCAAGTGGTAATGCATAGATTTTTCGGCTGATATATGAGTTGTTTCCGCTGCTATTTTATTTTAGAACTAGTCTATTAGTATTTTTGTCCATAAAGAACAATAATATGACTCTTGGATATTTATAGGAGGCTGAAATCTAATTTAGTTTAAGTGGTATACTGAAATAAGATGTATTTCAACATGGCATCAGAGCAGGTGCTCTGAAGTTCAGTGGGCAACATTTGGCACTTGGGACATCAAGTGATTTGCTGGTGTATTTGCTTGAAGAAGGTAGAAAAGGTTCTTTGTTAGGTGGACAAAGATGACTTCCAACATCGGGTTTGAAGATAGGTTGGACGAGATCTCCAACTACTTACAATGGAAGGTTAGAATCAACAATGTTCTCAAGGAGAAAAAAATGTGGTCGTTTGCAAACACCATTGTACCTGTACCTTCTTCAGATCCCACAACTCTTGATGTTCATGAGGTGAATGAAGCTAAGACTCAGAGAATCATCTTGGATAGGGTCAAATACCACCTTATTCCACACTTGGATGAGAAGAAGACATCCAAAGAAATGTGGGATGCACTGAAAGGCTTGTATAAGGCTAAGAACGAGAACTAGAAAATGGTTCTCTGGGACAAGATCCATGGAGCTAGGATGGTCAAAGGAGAGAGTGTGACCACCTACCTCATCTGGGTTGCATAGGTGAAGGATGAGTTGGCAGCTGTTGGAGAATTCATTCCCGACTCAGAGTTGGTGCAGATAGCCCTCAAAGGCTTCACCAAGAAGTGGGAGGTTTTCTTCAAGTGTGTGGTTGGGAGAGAAGACCGTGGGATGATTTTACACAGGAGGAGATCCGGAAGGGATCTCTCGAAAAGGCATTGGATGGTGCAGACAACAAGAAAGTTGCTCTTGTGGCAAAGGGAAATGAGAAGAAGAAGGACATGATCAAGGTGAAATTCTTTGCATGTCACAAGACTGGCCACTATGCTAGTCAATGTCCAAACAACAAGAAGAAGAAACCAAAACTAGAGGTATCAGCTTCAGTAGAGGTTGCAGAGTTTGTTGAGAGATATGAGAAGGAGTTCTCTCTCATGATTGGTCCCATGGGGAGTGGGTGCCTAGCGTTCAAGGACATTGAGTCTTGGTTTGTGGACAATAGAGCTTCTCGACATATGACTGGGTTGAGGTCATTTTTCCTCGATCTTACAAAGATAGACTCAGACTGCAGAGTGAATTGTGGATTCGACCCAAAACTTTCAGTAAAGGGGGTTGGAAGGGTGAGATTCCAAATAGAGTCAGGAGGTCTTCTCGAGGTTTCCAAGGTGTTGTATATTCCAGAGTTGACAATTAATTTTCTCTCAGTGTCAGCTTTGGATGAGAGTTGATTTTGAGTTATTTTCTACTGTGGACACGTGTTTCTATATCCTATGGGAGCAATTGGTGACACAACAATGATGCTTGGTGTCAAGTATGAGGGCCTGTACAGGTTGTTGGGTAGACCTGTGTTGGGGTCTAGTGGATTTTTGGACTCATATTTTGTGTCAGAGAGTTGGCAGATAGCAC
>SNQJ01S0006931.1:28284-41054 GCA_010110895.2 Picea sitchensis | reverse complement strand
TAGCATTGATATTGTAACAGCCCTACAATTTCTTAAGAGGCGCAGTCCATTGGTCCTCTTCTTGCTCCAAAGGGAGGCTAGGTGCCTCCTCAAATACTTTATGTCTTACAATATGTAACACTTGATCCACTGTAGGATATTGGCTTTCAAATAAAAAGGTAGTTACAAAGTTCTGAATCATACCTTCCCAATCTGCAGTGATGAGACGCAGTTCTACTTGAAGATACCAATTATAGGGGTTGTGTCCAGCGTGTTAATTAATTTGTGCACCCACTTCTCTTGAGGAATGTTTCTCCAAGCTTCCTCGCAACTTCGCACATGGTCCTTCAGAAAACTTCGACCTGTGTACCTAACTTCACAGCCTTCTACTTGTTCTGAAAACTGCACTGTGATCAAAGTGTGACATTGTATCCATTCTGTAATTTTTGTTTTGTGTGTCCCCCACCATCTTGTTGGAGTTGCTTTCAAGGCCTCATCCAATGCCAACAATCTTTGTTGTATTGGTACAATTTCTTCAAATTCCAACAAGAAAACTTCTAAATGATTTAGACCATCAAAGGTGGGCAAGTTACTTATTGTTGTGTCGATCCAATGAACTTCTCTATTTAATCTAGCACATCTCCTTGTAGATACTTCATACATTTGGTTCTGCCAGTTCTCCAGTGCTTCTTCTAAATCTGATGAACATGTGTTGTCACTTTGCCAGCTTAGGTTTCCATCTGCTGTATGATTAATGTAATCATGTTGTTTGGCTGTAAATTTGTATATGTTTTCTAGATCATGTGGGTGGTCTTCCTCTCTGATGGGCTCTATGTATTTGGGACCTTCATCAGGATCCAGAGGTGTGATGACCCTAATGCCATCTCCTTCAAACTTGATTCTTCTTTTCTTCAAGTCAACAACAATAGAATTATTGAAATCCCAATCAATTCCTAACAACGTGGGGTAAGGATAGCTCTCATCGACTGTATCAATCACCTCGAAGTCCACAAATGTTCTGACCCCATCGATGTCCACAGGGACATGTTCCAATCTTCTGAATGGGCTCGCAGCCTGTTGATTGGCCATCCTAAGCCTGATGGGGGAATATATCAACTTAGGTTTTCCCATCAGTGCCCAGGTCTGCTTTGTCATGACATTGACCTCTGACCCTAAGTTGAGGACCACATAGTCTATATCATACTCTCCAATTTGAGCATTCAGGTGTAGTTCCTTATTATTCCTTCTCTTTTTGGATAGTTGATGTACTGCTTTATTCAATAGAGGATATATCTTTCCTATCTCATATTGTTTGATTAAGTTTTGTAGCTCTTGTACAGTGCTCTCATCCTTTATCAAATTAAGGAAAGTGCATAAAAATTCCATGAGCTTACTTACCTCTTTTCCTTCTCTGGGCGAAGCAGACTGATCAAATGCTAGAGGAATTCCATATTCTCTTACTTTTGGTCGAGACTTTGATGAAGAAGCATGATCTCTCCTGAATTCTTTTCTTGCTTGCTCAAATGTTTGTTTCTCTTTCTTTGGATCAAACTCTTGTGTCTTCTATGCAACTTTTTTGACTCCTGATTGTTTTGTAGTCTTCCTTGGATTCATTCTGTCTTCTCCTATAGTAGCGCCTCCTCTAGTGATAACAACAACTCTGGGATCCATTCCGTGAGGTTCTGTTGTGATTAGTTGTACTTGTTGGTTTCCTCCTCGTCTTTCCTGAATTTTGGCTAACAACGTAGGAAAATATTCTATGACATGTTCAAATGAGTTGCAGTAGATGCAAGTGGTACAAGGGTTCTGACAGTCCCTTGCTAAATGTCCTAGTTGTGCGCAGTTATAACAAATGATCTAGCCTCGACCTCAACCCATACCTCATGCCCATCCTCTTCCTCTGAATCCACCACAAGGGTTGAAGTTTCTTCTTCCTGGGGAATTATACTACGTAGTGTTCCCTTCTTGCTGTACTTTGTCTTGAATTTTGTATATGTCCCTTGACCTTTCATGCATGAGGTCATAGGCCCTACAATCCCTATCATCATGCCCTACCGACTTATAGAATGTGAATTACAGATTTGTGGGTGTCTGAACATATTTTTGCATGTAATATCATTCACTAGGGTGATGCCTATTTATACATACCTCGCACCAAGGTAGGGTAACTTGCTTCAAAGGGCTCAGAGCTCTAGATACCAGGTACTCGTGAAATAGGGGATAGTGCTCTATGTCACGACCTTCCATTTTGTATCTAATGCACCAAATATATTCTCTCTTATCTTTTCCCTTGTATTTTTTCATATCTTCGACCTATAGTGACAAGCTAGTTAACTGACTTAAAATTTGACTCATACCTGAGCTAGATTCTCTCATAGGGGTTGATTCTAGATTCATGGAAATCTCTAGTGCCTCAGCCTGCGAAGAGATCTTCTGTTGCATCACAGGGACTATGATGTGTAGTAAGAGGGCAACAATGAACCATTCCTTGTTCTTCTCGTCTGGGATATGAAAATTCAGTCAACCCATTAAGGTTTTAAACCTCTGATCAAACTACCAAATAGGTTCAACTACTCTTTGTTTAATTTTTTTCAACTCTGTAATGCATTGTGATTTCGACTTGGGTTTCTTTAATTCTGCAACCAACATATTCTTTATCTCATTCAACGGTTTAGGCTGTGCAATTCCTTGGACAAGTTTCATGTACCATCTCAATGAGTGGTCTCTCAAGGTAGTACTAAACTGAGCTCGTTTAACATCTTTGTCGATGACATTCTTAATACTCCATACATCTTCACATAAAAACTAGTGTTGATCAGGATATTCAGATCCATCTCCCCTAAAGGTGGGTAAACTCATCTCATCTGCCATAGATGTTCTTGGGTTTCTTGACTGAGTGTACGTTGAACCACTTGTACTAGTGCTTTGAGTGCTTTGATAACTTAGGTTACTATGGTTTCTTAGTTTTGCTGAAAAAATATCTCCCCTAAAGGTGAGTAAACTCATCTCATCTGCCATAGATGTTCCTGGGTTTCCTGACTGAGTGTACGTTGAACCACTTGTACTAGTTCTCTGAGTGCTTCGATAACTTAGGCTACTCTGGTTTCTTAGTTTTGCTGAAACAATAGGAGGAGTAATAGTACTTATTTCAAAAGTCGATGTAGTTCCTGAAGTTTTTGGCTCTTCTCGGCGAGGTTCTTCAGTCTTTTCTTCTCTTGGCCCAACAGACCCTGAATTTTCATCGTTCAGTAGATCTTCCTCTTCTCCACTATAAAACCAGTGTTGATCAGGATATTCAAATCCATCTCCCCTAAAGGTGGGTAAACTCATCTCATCTACCATAGATGTTCTTGGTTTTCCTGACTGAGTGTACGTTGAACCACTTGTACTAGTGCTCTGAGTGCTCTGATAACTTAGGTTACTCTGGTTTCTTAGTTTTGCTGAAACAATAGGAGGAGTAATAGTACTTATTTCAAAAGTTGACGTAGTTCCTGAAGTTTTTGGCTCTTCTCGGCGAGGTTCTTCAATATTTTCTTCTCTTGTCCCAACAGACCCTGAATTTTCATCGTTCAGTAGATCTTCCTCTTCTCCACTATAAAACCCTTCTTCCTCTAGAAGAGGTTTGCGATCTTTCTCAAACAAGTTCGCCAAAGAAACTTCCCCAAAGGTCCTTCCACTGCGTGTATGTCCAAACTCTGTGTCGTTGTCATTCTCTAAATTCTTGAACATTAGCTTTTCAATCTGACCCATTACTGTATATTCAAGATGTTCTTCTCATGCAATAACATCTTGATCTTCAACTTCAGAAATTGTAAAATTTTTCCTCTAGGTCCCTTACAGAAATATCTTTCTACTTGGCTATATGACTCTACTCTATCAATAGAAAACTTGGTGATATACCCTCCGATGGTACTATCAAACCAGTGATCTAATACTCTTGACATGACGTTATCAACTCTCTTGACCTTCTTGATCAACACCGACGTCCAAACCACAGGTGGCCTAGATCTGATCTCAAACTGGGTATCTACTAACCTGGCTAACCACTCGTATAGCTCTTTATGAATCCCTCCAAAGAAAATCTCATGTATATAAGTAAATATATACCTTCCCAACCATTCCTCGGTGCTAAGATTAGGGTTCTTGTTCTGGGCTTCTGCGAAGTCCTTTTCTTGTTCTTCTATCCACTTCTGAATCTCTGTTTTCGATGGAAACCATCTTGACATTCCCTCAAGAAGATCCTGGTCGTAGAAACAAAACCATTTGTTGGCACAAGGGCAAACCCAAGGTTCATATCTAATGGCGCACCAACAAGCCCTAACTACTGGCCCTTTCAGAAACACCTACGAAGCAGATGCAGTCTCACCCGAAGTAGCTATAGGGGGTTTCAGGACACATATGTCTACAACCAGAGGAAACATAAAGTGGATCCAATAAAACAACAACACAACATCTAGATATAAGTTACCAACTTAGACCTACTTCACACATTTATCTGCCAGATCTAACTCAATAATGTAACAACCATTTATCAAAGGGCTAAAGAACACAACATCAATCACATACAACAACAAGATGTACGTGGTTCACCCTCTCCCTAGGGATACACCCACAAAACTGTGCTTTATAATATATTAGGTGAAAACATACAGTCCTATCTACGCTCTTAGCTAGTAGATCTTCTCTCTTTCTCCCTTCCCTACGCACCCAGCTGCAGGGTTGATCTTCACACCCAGCTAAAGATCTTACAATACATAATGCTCTCTCATCACAATACTTCCCTCTTAGTAATAACAACAATCACTCATCATCCCATCATCGAACCCATATCAGGTCCTCATGACCTTTATTTATACATTACAATAGCTCATCGACCACCTTAGGCCGAAACCTAAGTGCCAAAACCCTATATACAAAAACCCTAGGCATCTAAAACCCTAGGTCAACTTAATTCGTGTTTTCAGGGCTTCGCCAACCTGTTTTTCCTTCTTTCTCTCGCGGTGCTCTCGAAGCATCTACCGGTGGAATTTTCCACTTGCTGAGTTGTCCACGATCTGTCTTCCTTGCTGATCTGTTGTCCTCAATCTCCTCATCCAACGACTTTCTTTCTCTTACTTCGCTCCATATTTTCTTCTCTTCTTCTCACTTCAACCCAGTATCAGTCACTGGTCTTCCACACAGTTCACATTGCATCTTTTCTTCCTTAATATTTGCTTTCTTCCAGAACCAAGGGCCAAAAAACATGAGGGATGGAAGTAGGAGGGAACAAGGAAGAGTTAGGAGAGGCTAGGAGGGGAGAGTGTGGATGGAGGTAGAAGGGGATGCATGGTGCATGGTGAAGGGGGAGGAGGTGGAAGGATCGGGAGGAGAGGAGATGGGGGATGAGGGTATGTGATAGGAAAGGAGGGGGAGGCAAGAGAGGTGGCATGGGAGAGGGGGGAGAGGAGGAACAGAGGGAGGTTAGGAGGGGAGTGAGGAAAGGAGGGGTAGGGAAGGAGTGGTTAGGATGACAAGGGAGGTGGGAGAGGAAGGAGGGGGAGGGAAGGAGGGGTGAGTATGAGAGGGGGAGGTGGGAGAGGAAAGGAAGGGGAAGGGAAGGAGGGGTGAGGAGGAAGGGGGGGTGGAAAGAGAGGTGAAAGGAGGGGGTGGTGGGGTTGGAATACAAGGTAGACATGGAATACAAGGAGTTTTTGGGGGTAAAGGGAGAGGAAAGGAAGGGGAGTGAGAATGCGGGACATAAGGGGGAGGGAGCAAGGAGGATTCATAAGAGGTTATAAGGGGAGGGTGGATGGAGGTAGAAGGAGAGGCATGGTGAAGGGGGAGTAGTAGAGGGGAGGAGGTGAAGGGATTAGGAGAGGAGGAGAGGAGAGCAAGGCAGAGGTGTAAGGGAAGAGGAAGATGGGGCATGGGATGGAGGGGAGAGAGGGGGGAGGTAAGGGCCAAGGTATCCAATGGAGGCTAAAAGGGGAGGTAGACACAAAATAGTAGGCATGATGGAAGGAGGGGATGAAAAGAGAGAGAACAAGGAAAAGGAAGGGAAGAGGAGGTGAAAGGGATGAGGAGGAGAGGAGAGGGGGATAAAAGTGGAAGGAAGGGACAAGGAAGGGGTAGGAGGATGAAGGGGAGGAGTTAATGGATGTTAGGAGGGGAGGGTTAGGGAGTAGAAACAATGAATATGGAGGACTGAGGGAGAGGGGAAAGGGTGAGAATGAGAGGAGAGCGGGAGGGAGAAAGGAGAAGTAAGTAGAGGCTGAGAGGGGAGGGTGTGGATGGAGGTGGAAGGAAGAGGAGGAGGATAGGGGAGGGGAATAGAGGAGTAAGGGTCGAGGAAGATAGGGTAGGGGATGGATGGAAGAGATGGGGAAGGTAAGGGCTAAGGGAGGATAAAAGGGGAAGTTGCATAGAATAGGAAGCATGGTGGAAGGGGGGCAATGAGAAGAGAAAGAATAAGGTGGATGAATGGGAGAGGAGGTGAAAGGGATGAGGATGGGGTAGGAGGATGAGGGGGAGGAGGAGTTAGTGGAGGCTAGGAGAGGAGAGTTAGGGAGGAGGCACATTGAAGGTGGATGAGTGAGTGAGAGGAGAATGGGTGAGGAGGAGAGGAGAGTGGGGTGGAGGAGGTGAGGATGAAATGGGAGAGTGATTTGTAAACTTCGATGCATATTCCACTGAAATAGTTCATCACAATAGATTTGATAAATAAAACTGAAATCTACACTATGAAGGTTAAAATTCCTTTAGATTCAAACATATTTAGTTACTGATTGTTTTGCTTATGCATAAAACAGATAAAATGTGAAAAACAAAGAATGGTAAAATACAATCACACGCCATCCACAAAATAATTCAAAGATTTTCTCTGGAAACCCTCATGGGAGAAAACCAGCTAGAAGGTGAGGTTGTTTTTCTCTCTTTTCTCTAGTATGGAAATAGTGAAAGTACAAAGGAGAAGGCACTCTCTCTTGAGTTACCTGCGACATATTGCCTATTATATTTCTATAGAACATTAACCCCCTGTTATTCTCTGTAATTTCCCACTCCTATTTGTTCTACTCTACTATGGAACACAATACAATAACATAGAATGGAACCCCTTCTCATCTTAGTGGTCTGATATATAACATAGCCCGATAGCCATCTAGGGGTAGGGTTTTGACTTCCTCAACCCTTAAATGTGATAAGGTTTTGGATCTTCTATAATTTTCTTAGAAATCCACTACGTGGCTAGCTCCACATGTTTAATTATTAGAGGCTAACATGGCATCCACTCGCACCATGGTGATCAATGCAGTAGGTCAACTCGCGAGAGGCATAATTTTCATATTAAAACTCTTATTGAGGCGATTCTTGCACTGTTGGAAAGGTATCAGTGTGTATAATATATACAATGACTTGATAGTAAGGTTTGGACCATAAAAAAATGTTTTTTGATGCCTCAAAATGGCTCTGGAATATTTTAAACGATTTTTTGGACCCAAATTTCCAAATTTGGACCAGTCACTAAAATGGTTCTATAGGTTGATTCCTCCATTTTTTTCACCCATAAAGCATCAATATAGATGAAAAATAATATAATGATCTAATATGGATCACACCTTCTCATTTAGGGAGGCTTTCGGTCCTCAAAATATTTTTTGAATGAGGTGAGGAAAGTTTTCCTCTACCTTCTCCCTGTAGTACCACTTTGCTTTGCCTGGAAGCTGCCCTTTCAACTTGTTGATGTAGGAAAAATTCCCTTGATCAAAAGTATGGGTTACTCCCGATAAGAAGTCCTAATTAGACCTCTCACTATTTTTAATATGGAACCCATCCATATGTTATCCCTACAACCATTTCTGGTTTTGGGTTTACCAATTGTGGCTTAGTTCACCGATGAAGGTTTCTAATCTAAATAATGAAATGAAACTAACCTAAAATGCATGCATCATGATGGAAATAAGGTAATCATAAAGAAAACATATAACCAACCATTCTCCTATAAATGGACCGAGAAATAATTCACATAGATTGGGGACACAAATATGAATAAATAACTGCAAACATAGAATAGTCTAGCTTTTAAACGATCATTTACAATTTTATGCCCATGAATTTAGACAAATATTATCTAAAGAATAGAAATAAGAATGCATACACCATACATAATAATGGTCTAAAATATGAATTACATCCTTACACAACTCGAGTGTTGAGAAAAACATAAAGGAATAGTCCACAATACGTCCAACATGAGAATACAAGTTCTCCAAAAAATAGCTTGGACAAAGAGGCTTCTCCTCATTAAAAGATTCAATAATAGTACATGAAATATCCAAGAGACAAAATACCTTTACTCAGATCCAATCCCCATATTCATTGATATTCAACTTGACTCTTGACCTTCTGCCTTGCCCCCATGACCTTTTATTTACAAACTTTTGTCCTTATCTTCTTCGAAATCATGAGGTAATAAGGACAATAAAAATGTTTATACTTTAATTTATTACATGTAGTTACATTTTGAATTTGTCTTATAGTGTTGGTGCACCATCATAGATTTTATCCATAACACACCTCACCCACCATGATGACTACTCTAGACATTGGAAAATTCTTCTCCCTCCAAGTTTGATATTTCACCATCATGGGATTAAGAATTCTTCTTCGACCATTTGAGTTTGTTTCTCTTTATTTGTTCCCTTTGTTCTGCGACAACTATTGTTGTTGTTGTTTTTCTAGCATATTCAACGATAGATCATATTTGCGAGGGTATTAATACATACAGGTAGATTTACTTGATGTGTAGCAATTTTGCCTTCATGGTTTGCTGCCTTCACATGTTTCTTATCTGCATTGCCAAGTATGACCTTCCTTTAACATTGGTACCTAACACCATTCAATGCGCAATAAATGAGTGACCATAGAATAATATTGAAATAAAATTTCAAAACCACACATTTGAACCTATAGAACCAACACATTATCTAAGTGAGATTTCATATATGCTTCCTTGAGTTCGGTTCCTAGTTCCTCTACTCTTGGTTGAAGTACTGTGTTCTCTGGGGATTTTTCCAATGTACCAGATATTGATCCTTTCCAACGGTATAAGTAACACATGGAATGGGTATTCGAGTCAAAAGTTACGACCAATACGAAAGGAAGTTTTGGAGGGTCATGTCCCCATATTGGAAAGATGAGCATGAAATCCCCTATGTGTCGGTAATAAAAGCATGAACTCTTGTATCGAAAATATGAGCATGAAATCCCCTATGTGTTGGTAAGAAAAACATGAACTCTTATATCAGTAAGATGAATGAAAACTCTCCTGTGTATCACCAATATGAGCATGAAATCTCCTATGTGTTGACAAGAAAAGCATGAACTCTTGTATCAATAAGATGAACACAAAATATCCTATATATCGGTAATATGAGCATGAACTCTCCTATGGGTTGGAAACAAAAGAACAAACTCTTGTATCAAAAAGATGAGCACGAACTCTCCACGAACTCTCCTATGTGTTGGCAAGAAAAGCACAAACTCTTGTACTGACAACATGAGCATTAACTCTCCTATGTATCTAAAAGAAATGCATGAAATATCCTATGTGTCGAAAATATAAACACAAACTCCCCATATGTGTTGGAAATATAAGCATGAACTCCTCCATGCATCGACAATAAATGCACAAACTCTTCTGATGAGGGAAGAGAAATCAAAAAATTTCTAAGTGTCTTTTTAACGGCAAGAAACAACAAGAGTTTGAGTTGAAAAATCCATAATTGTCTCATACGATGTCTGAATGAGGCATCATTTGCAATGCAAAGAGAAAAAGGAGGGGATTCTAGTGAGAGACCTTACAACTTCATTCAAGCATTTGACTAGATTCATGTTTAATGAAGGTCACGGTTAACAAGGATTGCTTGACATGAAATCCTTGGTGATCATTCTGACACTTTTGGACCTCAACTTTCAATTATATTAGTGGCATTGGAACCGTAATGTCGTAAAATATACATATATCCTATTTTAGGGTGAAAAATCCACTTTGCCCAGTACCCAAAATCACGAGCAAAGACATTTTTTAATGAAAGTTCGAACCCCGTTCTCACTACTTTGTTTCCTTAATTTAGTTCTGTCAATTCTTATGGAATATGTGTTATATATTTTCTTAATCCATCCATTTTAACTAAATTCATGTGTCAGTGGCTGAGAGATATTATCTTGCGAAAAAAATCAACTGACATTTGGAGCACTTACCACTCAGTATGTGACAAGAGTACCAATTCTTCTCTGAGTTGCAATATAGATCCAACCCATGCCCTGTATATGTTTCAATTAACCTACATAAAAATAAAAAAACACTTTCATGATCAAGGTTAGTTATAAAATCAAGAAGGCACAAAACATGCACGTTGGTATGGTATGAATAATGAAAGTTGTCGACAACACACACAAACTGAATCATGACTACAACATGAGGTATATTAAGCAAGGTAGGAAATCGATCATCAATGATCTAGTCAAGCATGGAGGGATTAATCACTTGAAACCATAGGAAAATGATTAATGGGCGTAGCGAGAATGATTTGAGCTGGAGGAAATTGGGAGAGGCTTCAACATGAAAGCATCTTGCTGACATAGTCTATGTCGATGAGAAAAATAAGATCATTTTTTATACACTCAGTTTTGATGAGGGGTCGACATCTTTCTGCTATCATACCTGTTATCACTGAAAAATCGTCTGCAACATTGCACACAAATGGTAAATAAAATATCAATGCCAGCATCCATTAGTCCACCTATAGCACCAAAAAATCCATCCATAAGGCAAAAAACTATACAATTGGGTCAAAAAATTAAGTGCACAAATTCACCAAAGGAAGCACGCACATAGTACGCAACATGCACGGGCCAACATAGCCCTCAACGTGCATTATGCACAAAATGTGCGACTATCTATGACAAAATCCACACACTTCTATGAATGACACATTTATGGATCTTGTTGGCCCCTTAACAACTTCTAGTCTGATCCCCAACACGATTTGACACTCATATCTGAGCGAAATCTATCTTGGAGGTTGGTCAAGGAATGGAAGGTGCCATAAAAGGCCCCTTGTTCACACTATGAACCAATTACATTTTTCCATGAATGGATCCTATAAATAATATCCATGGGTGTGGTAAGAAAACAATATCTTCAAGGTATTGTTATGCTGCAATAATTATTCTTTGAGAATCCTCTTTTCTCTTTGAAGCCTTCAAGCACCATTGAAATAGGGCATTCCACTCACCTCTTGAGGGAATAGGCATTTTTTCTTCACCATTTTCCATTTCTTCCATTGTAAGGAGAGAAGATCTCTCAATTAGGGAACTCAAGAGCCCTTCCAAGGAGGAGGAGGGTACTCATAAGTCCCTACCTTTCTCTACGGTGTTTTGCCTACTAATCTATTGATCCATTGGTAGCAATATGTTGGTCATTTGTTGATTTTCATGGTTCTAAGTTTCTCAAGATTTCTAACATTTACTTCTTAGTTGTTTTTAGTTATATTTCTTTGTTTTCACCTTTTTTTGGTTTATCTAACCCACTCACAATTTTTTTTCTTGTTTAGTAGGCTTATCTAAACATGCAAGTGTTGTTTTTTTGCTCACCCAAGTGACAAAACCAAAACAACATATTGGCGACCATACTGGGGATTGGTATCAAATTCCTCCCTATTTAATTATTGAGAGCACTTCATTTTGATTGTTTTGACTTGAAGGTACCAAAACCATCCTAACCTAACCTACCAAAGTCAAAATTCAGAGCTAAGGAAGGAGTATTTCACTTGGAAATTGCTCCCTCGGCGCGTGACAGGAAGTGTGCATCTTTCAAGGCCCACAGACGCGCACTGTGTGCACCAAAAGCTTCATTACTCTACACATTATGCACATTTTGTGCCTTCTACGTGCCTATCAGAACCGTATCCCACACATAAGTCCAAATTTTTCAAATTGTAAGGTTTTTATGCATGGTATGAGGGCCACTAGCCTTCAGATTTTTATTTTCATGCACTTTGTAAGGAAACTACACTCCACTTAGAGTCCTTTCTCATAAGAAAGGTTATCTAACATAGGAACTTAGGGGTAAAAAAGAATCAATATTCTTCCCTTTTCTTTTTTGCCACATGGATGGCTCATTTGGCTTGTAAAGTTTTAAGTTGAAGTTATTGTTTTTCATACACAATCACTTAAATTGGGACTAGAAACCAATTTTGAACATAAATTATGCTCTTCCCTTGCACCCTAGTGTGATATTGGGAATCATAAAGGTGGTTTAAAGGAAGTTTCATCTCCCTTAACAAAATCTTTAGGAGAGGACAAAGCCCCCCTAGGGTTCTTCTTTAGTTTTGGAAATCATATTAAAGTTTTGTAAGGGCCCATACATGCCCACATGTTGCAATCTTAGGATAGTTTCTAAATACTTTCTTAGTTTATATCACAATTGTAATATTCCATATATAAAAAGTATGCAGAAAAAAAATAAAATGCTAGAAATGGTAGATGAACAATGATATAACCAGAACAACACCACAATAATACCAAAATGATACCAGAATAACACCAGAAAGAGTACTTTGATCACTGAGAGCATTGTTCACTTGCCTCTTCAAGGGGGAATACTCCAGCAGAGCAGAGATCTATTATAATAATATCCAAGAAATTTTTTCTCATACCCCCGACTCATATTTATACTAAATATGTCTATCAAAAGAACCATCTAGAGGAAGATCCTTCTAGAAGCGGAAACTTCTATTAGGTCTTCTTAC